>CM039305.1:160636733-160823440 GCA_022316695.1 Camellia oleifera
AATTCTCTATCAAAGTTTTTGATTATCGCTTTGCCAATGCATAACTGAGAGAGAGAGAGAGAGAGAGAGAGAGAGTAATGGAAAATGGTACATTAGAGAATGGCGTGCGCTCATCGAAATTGATCAATAGAGCCCAAGATGTTTGACTAGGTCCTAAATCTGGAGATGGGTTTGTTCTATAGAGCTGAAGAACTGAAGATTCAAGTGAAAAATTAGAAAAATCTCACAAAAACAACAGAAATCTATGCCTAATAACCTAAATTTTAACAATGACTTCAGATTTATCACTGACCAATAAGCAAAAAAATATATTCACTCTGTTTTCGTTTTCAGAAAAAAAAAAATATTAAAATTATTTCAGTGAAAAATAGAACCCAAATTGTATAAACTGAAAATGAGCAACTGGGTCTACTCCAAATCTGAAAATGGAGTCAAAAAACAAAACCAGAGGCAGTAAGAAAAGCAAAAAAAAGATCAGATTTTTAGAAGATTTACTGCTTTAAGCTTTCCAAAACCCAAAATGAAATTGAAAAGCAAATAAGAGCGAATGTAGATTAGCAGAATAAGAAAGAGATTTAGGTGCTTCTGAATCAGTCCTTCAAAAATCCATTCATGATTTCTCAGTCCAGGTCGCTCTCTCTCATTCTCTATTTGTTTTACATATATGTATATATGTGTTTGTTCAAATTGTTTTGTTTGGATTTTGAGAAAGTTTGGAATTTGTTTGGGATGTGCAGGATAGCAAGGGTAAGGAGGTGGATCTCAGCACATACAAAGGGAAGGTTCTTCTTGTTGTCAAGGAAGCTCTGCTCTATTTTGCTGTGCAATGAAAAGAAACTCAATTTTTTTTTTTTTTAAGCTAATATGATTTGAGCTGTAGATCCTTTCCAAAGAGACGTGGCCAAATCCTGACCCATAACCGAAGGAAGGGTTGGAGAGGTTGGCTGGAGAGGATCCGAACTACATTGAGAGCCCGTGGGCATCTCAAAAACTATTTTGTTTGTTACTATTGACAGCTCAACGGGTTATTAAGCAATTATTCATTAAGAGTTCGCTTGGAAAGTTAGGTTTGGAACTTTTTTTTATTAAAATAGTCATAAAAAATAAAATAAATATTTTAGTTTAATAAGACAAAACATCACATACAATTTATAATCATTACATTCTTTCTCTCACAAAAATCAAAAAAACTAAAAAGTCCATCTCAAACGAGACTTTTTAGCCTCAGACTAAAAAAGCTAAAAAGTCAACCTACTTCCCAAACGAAGCCTAAATATTAAGGTGAGTGAGATTTTAAATTTAAATTTATGAAAAGTTATTTAAAGAGAGATTTATTAAAAAATTATTTTTCAAATGTTTGTATCTTAATTAGTTTATAAGATATTCTTGTATTTCAATAAGTCCTATTATTTGAACATTATCTATCAAATCATAATTTTCATATTTCAGGTATTTTATGGACATTTCTACCCTTATAAATGTTTTTTGAATGATTAGTAATTAGGTGATGTGAACATTCATATTTTACAATGTGAATATTCATATTGATAGTTTGAACATTCTCATTCTCATTGACAATATAAATATTCACATTGACATGTGAACATTCACATTGACATGTGAACATTCACATCACGGAATATTTGCACTGTAAATGTGAATATTATTAGGGGTATTTTGATAATTATGTCACTCATAGAACTTATTGGAATATAAGAAAATAATGTGAACTAAATGAAATATAAGTAAGTGAAAAGGAATTTATGAAAAAGTGTCCCTTATTTAAAAGTTAAAATGAGTGAGGTTTTAAATTTAAGTTTATAAAGAGATATTAGTTTAGGTTATAACATTTAATTATTAATATATTAACTGTTATTTAAAAAAATAAAAAATAAAAAAAACTCATTAGACTGATCCAATCATCATTTAGGCCTCACGGGTTGAACCTTCCTACTAACCGTGCCAAATAGTATACAAACTGTAACCTAGGGGGGTGACCTTGTGGTAAGTCCATGGGGATTAAGCCCCTAGGTCATGAGTTCAAATCCCCCCTGAATCAATTTCTTGGGCATAGTATAGTTGGTTAGGAGGTTGTCATACCCCATATTTTATTACTCGGATAACCTTACCAATATTCATTAATTAAGTCCATTTACAAATAACATTTCATCATTGGATGAAATGATGAATAATTAAATATACATATTCCCTCTCATTATACAACAATGACATTTACATACAAATAAAAGAAATGCCCTGAGGTTTACAATAAAAGAGATGACATTACTCTTTACAAAAAGATAGCACTCAGCCAAACAACAAATGAAGTAGTACAATCCATTTCTACATTACACTTATGAAATGGTAAAACCCATTGTTTGATCTTCAAATCCGAAAAGCATTCCCTGTACACATGTATAGGCAGGGGGTGAGCAAAACTCACCGAGCAATCCTATATTAAAATATTAAGAGATATGCGAGTACAAAGATACTTATAAATTTTCGTGAAATTATATCATGTCAAAATCATAAGGTTTTATCACATAATCTCTTAAATCCATTTTATTTAATTAACCACAACCAGTTAACTTAAATAAATAAACATGCTTCAATAGTAACATGACATTCTTTTTAATTCATTCAATTATCTCATTATCAATTGAATCATTAAACAATTCATCAAATCCATTTTAATTATATGACAAATGTATCCATGTTTCATAACAATTTCCATTTCTTAATTTATAATCCTGGCTCAGAACCTGGCCATACCCTTTACATCCTTTCAAAAACATATTTCAGTTTCATGATATTAAAGTTCATGTTCCAGTTCATTTTCCATTTTCTTTCAACTTTGAGTTTGAAACAAGACTCAACACTTAGCCAATTAATTTAATGAGATTGTAACTCATCTTTTAAACACCTTCGTAATTCATAATGGATACACATTCTGATGCTGTATCAAAAACACATAAACCACTTCCTTACTTTATCAAAGATACACATTTTGGTGCTGTATCAACATAACATAGAAACACTTCTATACTTCACAATTGATAACGATATACGTTTTAGTGCTATATCAAATCAATTTAAACACTTCCATAATCCACACTTGATACACATCTTAGTGCTGTATCAACGGAGTCCATCCCCTATCTCCTCACAAACAATATCCGGTTTAGAGGTCCATCCCCTATCTTCCCCTAAACCGCGGAGTACATCCCCTATCTCCTCCCACACAACACATGTATATAAACAGAGATCATATACAATCAATCAATACATAAAGTTAATGTATTATTCCAACCGCTATATTCAATAGCATACTCAATTGATTAGTTTTAGTTTGCCTAATCGTCATGCATTGTCTACAACAATCAAGACTATCCTCCACCAATAGCCCAAAGCAGTTATTTCTAAACAGAAAATAAATGCATCAAATGGATATAAAATCAACATTTCAACTAGGTGAGCGATAACTTGTCCAACTACACCCTTTAGTCCCGTACATTCCCAATTCCAACATTTTCAATTTCATTTCTCATTTCTCAAATTAATTTCACAAATTAATTTATCAATGTAATTAAGGCATTATTCCCAAAAATTACATAACAACCCTAAGGTTCCATTTTCATCAGTGTTTCAACATTAATCCCATATCTCCATGCCAAACATGCATATAGGTTTTATATATTTAAAACCCTAACTTTTGTAAAATTACACAAAGGCCCAAACTTTCTCAAAATTACACAACAACTTCCAACATATCAAAATGCTAAAATTTAAAGACAAAACTCATAAAGAGGAGTAGGATATCCCTACTTATTAAATATTACCATTTTTATCAAAATCCTCATTTAACTGCAACATGGTAAATTTTTACCGATAGCCAAAATAGTTATCTCTAACATATTAATTAAAAGATGACAACATAGGCATATAATCCAACATATAACTATAAATTGGAATCTCCCATGATTCCCAACATTTAGAAACAAATCATATTCATCATTTTATCAAAGATGAACAACTACACTAGTTTTCATATCACAATCACGTCCAGTAACCTCTCAAGGTCTATATCTAACCGTGTCGGTTTTATTCCAACAAATACATTAAGTAAAATAATATCGTTAATGCCCAAGAAAACATCATTTTCTTTCCAAACTCATTCTCCAAGCATTATCCAACTATGACATCCTATTTTGATTGAAAGCCCCGAAAGTTAAACGTAATTCCTTTATTTTCTTTAAAAATGCTCTTTTGGCCACAAACCGGTAAAAATTTCAAAACCAATCGAATCGAAGTCCGTTTTTGTTTAAATTAAAAACATAACTCTTTCATAACCTTACAAACATATTCCAAGTTTACACTTTCACAATTTGGGCATCAACTTTTTATTTTCTTCAAAATTTCTCTTTTAAGCAAATAAAACACAAAATTTTCAAAAATTCTAGTTAAATCATATACAACTCTAAACTCCATATAATCAAGTAAAAGTGCATAAAAAAGTGTAGGAAAAATCTCTACTTAACACTTTACACAATATTCCTCAATATCAATTTATTTTTCTCAAAAAATAAATTCCAAAACTCAAGGATGAGATAAATATTTCAACCTTAATTTCTCAAAATAAATTATCTAACCATAATATGATGTAGATATAATCCATACAACTATTAAATTCTATTTTCGGATTTCGTTTACAAAATTAACAGCACAAAAATGATTTTTTTAAAATCAATCTCAAAATACCAACATTCTTAACATTTCAACATAATTTTTCTTCAAAAAATTACCAAACAAAAATCTTAAAATATATCTATATGCAATACCTCTTACAATGATATATTTTCTCAAAATAATCATAATATAGCTTTAATGTAAAAATATGAAGAAAGTCTCTACCTCAAATATGAAGAAAAACAAATCTGAAAATGCAAACGTTGCTCGATCATGAATCCGAGAACACCGTTGCAAAGATTACGACGAGTTCTCCAACTTTCATTTATAATACTCTTGTAAAATCTCACTCTAAGGACTCCCACTCTAAGCTCAAAGCTTGAGCAATAATGGAGGAAAATAAAAGAGAGAGAGAAAGACAGAGAGTGAGAGAGACATTGTGAGAGAGGGGGAGAGAAAGAGAGGATCCAAAGTGAGAGAGAGAGAGAGCCAAGCAACTCTCTGGAAAGCAAAACATGACAAAGGGATGGACAACCCCACATGGGGGTTTGTCTTTACAATGATGGTTTTTTCAAAAAAAAAAAAAAAAAAACATAATTTAATTTTTTATAATAATAACTCAGAATTTTATAATATAAATTATAAAATGATATAATATTTCTCACCACAAAAATATAACATTTTTGTACACCACAAAATATAATATTTTGCTCATTTCACAATACATATATGTTTCATTCTTTATAAAATATATAATTTTTTTCATCGTATAATACACACCATAAATTTAACTTTTAAATATTTATTATAACACTATATAATAAATAATAGCAACTCCCAAGGTGGTTACTACCAATCATATAATTAAAAAGGACCAAATACCCAAAACTCACTTTCAAATTCTGCTATACACTAGATTGAACACCGATCAGTCCGCAAATTTTCATAAAATAAATATTCATCAATAAATCCTGAAATGTTTACTCGACGTGCTAGACTCATATGTGAACAACATACAAAAATTTCATAATTTTCTGAGACCGGTAACTATTTTTAAAAAATACAAAACCGAACTGTTTTCACACAGAATTTACACAGCACTCAAATTCGAAAATTTGCTCAATTAAATTATGCACTGACTATTTAACCAAAAAAAAAAAAAAATTATGGGTGATTACAGGTTGGACCTCGAGTTGCCTAACCAACACTTGGTGTGGATTCAATGCTCCTCCACTGTGCGAGTCCTAACTTAAGTGGAGCTTGTCTTGGGAGGTCGGGACAAGTTCCCAGGTTATAGTCTCCTCACTTGGAACGGCTAACAGTACACCTTGGTGATCTCTACAAAGGGGCACTGCCTTGGACCTGTGGGAGAGTAGGGAGAAACTGCCTTGGACCTGCGGGAGAGTAGGGAGGATTTTCCTGTAACCAAAAAAAAAAAAAAAAAAAAGTATACAAACTGTTCCCAAATTTTTTACCATGAAAATTGTCCAGAAAATCATTGCATAATACAGATGAAGACTTGTTATATTCGTAGGTTACACTTGTAAAGAATCACATTCCCACCATTTGAATTCTAAATGGTTAGATTTTTTTCTTGAGCTTCGATGTTTAGTTTGATTTTTAAAACTATCTTATAATTTCTTTTAAAAAAAATATATAAATTAGTTTGATAAAAAAAATATCAAAAATATATTTTTAAAAATTATGTATTCCCTCCAATAAAAAGCTGACATTATATAAAAATGATAAATATTTTTCAAGAAATTAATTTCTAATTATGTAGAACAAAAATTTTGAAAATAGATTCAAAAATCCAAAATTTGATTTTCTAAAATTATTAATTTGATAAAAATAAATATTAAAAATATACTTTTGAATTTTTAAAAAGCACTTTTATCTTTTAAAAAGATAAAAATATATAAAAATAATAAATATTTTTAATTTTTATAATTTTCTTTACTAAATTAATTTCTAGAATTTAAAAAATATTTTTTTAAAGTAAATTTTGAAAATCAACCCAAAGATAAGTTTTATGAGTAATGATATATAACTCTAATTTAGGAGCTTTAATTAAAGCTCTAATGATATGACGGAAAAAAAAAATTAGGTTAAAATATCACATCAATGAGTGGGCCCCACACCTAGAGCTCCTTTAGACATTTTATTTTAGAACTCTCAAACATTTTTAGAGTTTGAATTATGTTATATGCACCAATTAGTATACTAACTAGTATACAAATTTATGGTGTAATATAATTTAAGATATTTTTGGTATTTATAATTTGGCACTGGCTTTCCTCTAGTTCCAAATGGGACTAGAAGGTGTTGTTGGGCCTGTGGGGGCCCACTAAGGGTCCCGTTTTGATAATCCGAACCGTCAATGTGGCGAACTCGTCGAGTAATATATGCCTATAAAAAATCAAATTGATCGAATATCGGTAGCTATCTCATCGGATCAGTTTTTTTGTTAATCATTTATTTTTTTCACTGTCCATTTTTTAATACAAAACTAATTTGATCACATAACTATTGATATCCATTTAACGTGTTTTTTTACAGGCATATAGTACTCAACGAGTTCTATATATTCAACGGTTCGAATTATCGAAACGAGTACCGTCATGGGCCCTCATAGGCCCAACTGTATCCTTCAGTCCGATCCAGAACTAGAAGAAAGCTAGACCCTTATAATTTATGTAATGAATGAAATCAATAACAATATCATAACTAATATTAATACACTAATTAATATACTAATTAATGCACACGGTTAAAGTTTTATGAGTAATGTTATATGCACGAACTAATGCACGTACTAGTTGATGATACTACTTGTCCCAGAGGGACGGGTCGGGCTGATCCACGTCTTCCACACCGTTGTCCGATTGCTGGATCCATACAAGAGTCTAACGGGGAATGGGAGTTCCCCAACAAACCCTCCCACGAGCAAGTTAGAAAAGAGAGATTAATGGAATATAGAGATAGGATGATGATTGTCATGCCCCAATTTTTTAATTACTCGGAAACATTACCAAAGCTTGTAATTTAGGTCATTTTTTTTAAATTTTAAACAAACATCAATTACCCTTGAGTAATAGAAATACAATGATACATGTTCTCTCTCTCAATGAATACAGTAATAATAATAATACATGCCAATCTCCTACTGAGGAACTACAAATAAATAAATACAAATATCAATACACAACCATTACTTTCTTCATATCCACAACGAGATTACACGAACAGACTTATGGACTTTGTAACTTTTCAACTATGAATTCAAATTTTCTTCCTATAAAAAGGTAAAACAACAAGGGTGAGTACGAATGCCCGTTAGGAATCTCATAGTTCTCCACCTACCTGAATAGTGTGAGATCATTTCTCTCTTTGCTTCGTTGCATAATCTTCTTTGTGTCTGAGAGAGAGAGAGAGAGAGAGAGAGAGGGAGGAGGGCAATAATAATGTCGTTGTCGAGTGGTGGAGGGTTTTTCAAGGGTTGCAGGGCTCTAATGGCCGCATCGAAGAAGGCCAAATCCTCCGCTGCGACTACTGCGAAGACTACCACCACCACCCCAAAACCCAAGCAACCACCACCACGACGCTCTTCATCATCGCCTGTAAATCGAAAATCATCGGAGCCCCGAAAACCCACCGGCATTCAGAAGGTTTCCCCAATCTCGCCGGCTCTCCACCACTTCCTCGGCGTTCCGGAGGTCACTCGCACTGATGCCGTCAAGAAGATATGGGACTACATCAGACTCCACAACCTTCAGGTCCCTATGGTTTCAATTTTATGGATTTTATTATACATGTTTCTCTCTCTACCATTGTCCTCTCTGTAAATGTTTTAAACCCTAGGAGCTCTTCTTTTCATTCTCTCTATATGCTTATGTTTAATGCAATAAAAATTTAAATAAATAAAAAAATGTCCTCAACTATATGTATAATCATAGATTTAGCAGGTTCAATCAAATAATTCGTAATCACAGGTTCAACACAGTTCAGAACTCACAGATTCAATAATCACTCACATCATCACAAAACATAGATTCAACAGTCTTCAATTGTTATTTGCAGTTGAAGTCAAACTCGCTAGTCGATAAGGATAGAGACAGGAAATGGAAGCTAGGCTGAGATGAGTCGGAGAGAACTAGGGCACTCTGCTGTTCGTATGTATGTATGTATGTATATAAAAGGGGGTTTAGTTGAAAAAAAGCAAAAAAGAGGGAGGGTCTACAAAAGATTTAGGAGGGGCAATTTGAAATTTTTTTTTAACTTGTGGGTAAAAATATAATTTTCCAAAATTTGAGGGGCAGACCTTGCTCATACTTTTGATTTTTCCGATATCACAAGAGATGAGTATCTTGTAGGATCAAAGGGATCCCTTTAACTAGGCCGTATCTGAAGTGCATACTTAATTTACCCTTTAAGGTTACCACATAGTGATCATTTCATTCTTTTAGGGGTTTTGAGCTCACGGATTGTCCCTTTACATCATCCTTTATCCAATCATTGTCTTGCTTTAATTATATTGTTATCTTGGAGTATTAATCATATATTGATGATTGATGAACACTAACCTTATCATTTTTTGCAAAAAAATGTTGATGATTTATTAAAAATATTTGTGTATCTTTTCACTGTGAAATTGGTTCGAGTGAGGTTGTATTTCGTTATCTGCTTCATTGCACATTAATTGAATAGTTTTTATGCCAGATGATGATTTTAATTGACTCTATAATCTTTCTTATTATGAGTTGACATTTCTCTTTTGTTTTTCCTATTGCAATTTTCAGAACATTTATGGATTTGCATTCTGTATATATTTATTTATACACATATGGAAGCTTTGAATCTATATTTATAATATTTATAATTATAGTCATGGCATTTAGGTTGTGGCAGGGCGTTGTACCTACAAATGATACTATGCATATCTTTCTTTGTTACATGTTATACAGAAATTTGTTGGTACAAGTTAACAGGAAGAATTCGAGAGATCTGTTTGTAGCACATGATGTGCAATGCTATCCAAATCTACCACCTACCAAATGAGAGTTTGTTGATGACTAGACCTTTTGCTTTTCTCTGATTGATTTAATAATATTTAATGGCAATTTGAGCAAACACATGCTTCAAGAAATGAATGCTCTTGTTTTAATAGGTGAAATGATTTTGTTTTGTACTAATCAAATAAATTTGTAATTAGGCGATGAATAAAATGAAACAATGGCCTTGATGACACCTTTGACTACATGGAGCAATGATGGTTTGAGGAATGTATTGTCTCAAATGTGATTTTTATGTGGAATTCTTGAATATATGTTACTGCTTACACGATGGATGTTGATCCGAGGGAGTTTTTATACTTAAGAAAGCAAGAGTATACGAAAGAACCGAGAAACCTGGTCCAGGATGAGTAATTGTTCTATAGTAGTGTTTCAGCATGCTTTAACCAGCATCTCCTGTTATTTAATAGGCCGTCTGTGGTTATGTTTGCTTCTGATGTATTGGGGAGCAGCATCAATTGCTGTGACATGTGCATCAACTCAGAATGGTCAATATTTCGTTTTGTGTCCTCCTTTTGTCCATTATATAGTGGGTTTAATTCCTTAAAACCTTGTGTTTTCATTCTGAAAACCCTTACCTTTTTCTTACCCATACAAATCCTTAAAAAAACTCATATTTTACTAACCATTCAGCCATAAAGCCCAATTAAAATCATCCCAAAACCCTACTTTTCTGCTACTATACTTTAAAGTTGGACTCACCGATTGTAGGAGAGTAAAAAATACCCGCACTCATCCTCCATCACCGACACCTATACTTAAGTCCATATAACATAGTCTTTACACGGGACAGATGCACACACCGATGGATACATGTTATTTGACACATTCATGTATAGATCTTAACATATAGTGCTATCTAATTCTTTCTTTTGTTTCTGTTTCATTTTCTTCTTCTTCTTTTTTATTTTTTAAAGGTACCACCATCTTGTTCTCTATCTTGAAGCTTGTCTGGTGTTGAAATTACATTAATGCATAATTGAGAAGGTCTCGATGTTTTTATTCAGTATTAACTTGTTCGATTATATTGTGTTGACTGTGCACTTCAACTCATGGAGACACTTTCAACATTTACTATAAAATATACATAGGTGTACAATATGATTGCTCAGAGAAACTCTATAGATCAGATATATTTTGCTGAATTATGGGGGTGCTTTTGATGGCAGAACCCCACAAATAAGAAGGAAATATATTGCGATGACAAGCTGAAGACAATATTTGAAGGGAAGGACAAAGTGGGGTTTCTAGAGATTGGGGGGTTGCTATCGTCCCATTTTGTAAAAACTAGCTGACTGCTGATCAAGAAGACATCAACTTAATGTTAGTTCAACGTCTTGTAAAAAGTTGGTAGGAAGAAAGCAAAAAGACTACGTGTTGTAATGTTAGTCCAAGATTGATGGTCCCTTCTATGCAGGATGTTTTCAAATTGTGTCACAATGAATATTTGGTTTTAAAATGTTCTTATTTTGTAAGAAAATAGTTCAAAGCTGTATGGTTTTTATTCTCATTAAAGCAGTGGATGTCTGTTTTGGTGTCGAATTTTTAGCACATCCAAATTGTATTGAATTTCTATTCTCATAACTTTTGTACATGAAGGATGAATGAGATTTGTTGTCAATAATTATTTGACAAGTTTATTTCACAAACAAATTGATTTTTATGATTTTTTTATTTTTATTTATTTCATTGAATCTTCACCGAATCCTTCATTTTTTGCAGAAATTATCATGCTCTCTATCCTCAGATATTTGTTATTTTGTTGATGTTAATTCTATACATAGGTGAGTAATAATTCTGTGGGTAATGTAGAGCTAGTTATCAAGAAGAGGCATGTGTTGTTTAGTATATGAAATGCCTACTTTCTTACATTGATCTTAGACTTGACTTGCACTACCAACTAATTACTTTTGGGTTTGCTTTTCAATGGAAAAAGATTTGGACCTCGAAAGTGTGTCCCCTGAATTTCCCAAAAATTTGAATTTTTTTTTTTTTTTTTTTCTTTTTTCTTCCATTTTCGACTCAAACGCAGAGGGGAAGAGAAGAGAGAGAGAGAGAGAGAGAGAAGCAGAGGGGAGGAGCTCGGAGCTCATCGCAGAGGAGGAGCTCGTCGCCGTCGCCTCCGATCGTCGCCCCTGCCTCTGCCTCCACCCCCGGCCCCCGCCTCTGCCCCCACCCCGATTTTATGGGCCCCCTCCCCCTCCCCCTCCCCCTCCTCCTCCTCCTCCCCCTCCCCCTCCCCCTCCTTCTTCTTCTCCCTTCTTCTTCTCGCTTCTTCTCATCTGCACACAAAAAAAAAAAAAAAAAATTCAGACGTTGAAACGACGTCGTTTCGAGATTAGGGGGATTCGGGAGAAGGGAATTCGAGGTCCCAATCTGAACTCGCTTTTCAATATATCTGTAATGGTCAGGTTTTGTTTAGTTTGCTCCAGACTCTAATCCATGAACAAACATTTGTCGTTGTTTTCTTCTTCTTTTTCTTCTTTTAAATTATCAATAGTTTCGACTACCATGCACAAGGGATGAAGAGGCCGATTTTGTTTCCCACCTAACTATCCAAAATGGATAATGTCAATTTTACTCATTATGCGATTATTGCTCGTATTGATCTTGGAATACTAAGTCGTCAAGCTGAGTTAATGTTCTAGGAGAGGTGTGTTTGGTTGAGCTTTGGTATTTTGGATTTTATCTTTGGGAAGACGCACATTTTGATTCTTCGGTTGTTTAGTGACACCTCCAGATGGTTGGATTTCAATATGCAGATATGTCTGGTTGGATATCAAATACAAATACAAACCAATTGTCCAAAAATGAAAAGATTAGGATCATTTTATAGACCCATTTGCCATAGTGATTACTTAATGGGAAATGCCCCAAATAAAATCAACAAAGTGAATCATAATTCTGTTATACGGAAAAAAAATGCTACCAAATCAAGTACAAGAACTGTTCTACAAACAATAAGAAACAGAAAAAGATGGTGTATTATATGAAAAAGACGTATTATATGAAAAATAAAAAAATGTATATACAATGTGAATATTTGGATTTACTTAAAAATGAATTGCTCGATTTTCTCTTTCCTTTTGTGCACCTTGTAAGTAATTAGTCAAGGAGATGGTGTATCCATTGCTCTACAATGGCAGGAGAGCCATACCACGGTCTTGATTCATCATCAGAGCCAACAGGTGAGTGGTATACTCCGTCCAAACTAATATTGAGCGCACCTTCTAGATGGGCTGCTACTTCTGGCACAACTCCATCGCCCCATACGTCTGCCTGACCACAAACCTGACATGTTATCATGATAATAATCAGCATTTCAAGCAGGAGCTTGTGCTTCTGATCTCCAGCATCACTAACAAGATGAAAACCACCCAAAACGAAGACTAGAACACTTTATTTCTAGGCACCAAGAAAATAAAAAATAATTACCTGCTTGTATCCCTGACCAATGAAGCGAGTGCGGAAGGTGGGGGAAACTGGTGCTGATGTGCTTGTGGCATTTACAATCGCAAGCTCGGATTCTGGTTGGTCAATGTCTATATGAAATGTAGAACTGGAATTCACATCTGAATCATCAAAGAACCGAGCCCCTTGAATATACCTGCATTATTATACAGCACCAACTCAGTTTTCAAATAGTATGGGTGTCGAAATTAGTTTTCCAATCAAGATTGACCGCATATATATATTTTTTGCATTATCTCAAAATACTATGTTCTCTCTATGAATGAACTGCCATAGATGTCGTTTCTTGTTCTATCTAGCCCTGGTACAATCCAGCATGGACATAAGACAGTCATGATGAGCCAGAAGTCACTACCTGTGTTTTGTGCTACATTGAATCAAACCTTGTAAATTTTAGTATGGCTATTCAAGCAGACAATTTCTACATTATTAGGTGTCTTAATGGATTTCATTTAAGGCTCCATAATTGGGTCACAATAGTATGCCCAGCTCGCAAGGCCATAAATAATTTTTTTCCTCTTTTGGTTTCACTCTAAACCTTACAATCTGTATGGTTCTTTTTAGCATTTTGGCTCAATTGCCTCCTCTCCCCACCTCCCAAAACAACCCACCAATAAATAAATACATTTCCTATATCCACTTCAGATGACATATTCAGATGACATACATGCCACACTTGTAGTTTGCAAAATGTTAATATTACTCGTAGAAAATTTCTTTAATTTACTACGAAACACCATAAGATCTCAACGGTTGAGCACCTGCAGAGTTCATGAACTCACGATAAAGTTGTTCCATTTTGTTGTGTGTGTGTAATTATCCCCTTAGGCATGAGTTGAGGTAGATTTTTGTTTTGTTTTGTTTTTTGTTTTTTGGGTACAAGGGTGGTGCCCCCTTGGCACATTCTTTAATACAATTTAATTTTTTTTAAAAACAAGAAAAGTTGTAGTCAACCTATGAAGCATGGACACCTCTCCGGAGGTTACACACAGGTGTCCAACACGAACACGCTGGGACACTTGGGACACGTTGTGGACACATTGGGACAGGCTAAGGAGACACTAGGGACATGTTGTGGACACATTAAGGCACGCTTGGGACACGTTAAGGACACGTTGAGGACCATTTTTTTTTTTATTAAAAAATTAAATTTTTTTTACTAAACTAGCATACCTAAGATTGATAAATTTGAAAAAATTAAATATATAAAATTATATGTTTTGCACGTGTTCCCAATATGTCGTGTCCTGCATTTTTTAAAAATTTGCGTGTCCGCATGTCTGTGTGTCACGCGTCCGTGTTCATGCTTCTTAGTACCCTACATCTCTTTGTTTTGAGCTATGTTAGATGGACTTGGATAAGAGTGTCAGAGTGTGGTACATATCTATGCAGAAGACCTTCCTAAACTCCCCAAAAAAAATTTCCCTATATATTTCTTTATGTGTCCTTGGAAGGGAAAAAAAATAAAATGTAATGAACTAAAATTTAAGGTGAGTAAAGTTTTGACCGGACAAAACATTAAAAATAGGTCATAATGTTCATAGAAATATTTTGCTACATGATTAGTTTTGAACAAAAAAAAAAAAAGAGAATATTTTATTGGATGCCTAATAGATTAAAAATAAATAAATTACCCTAGAAGTATCTTAAATTCTTATAGTGCAATCTATACAAATCTACCCCTATCGTGTCACATTTTAGAGCATGTGGCGTACCACGTTCCTATTCCCATTCCATATACCAAAACAATCCGTGTTCCAAGTAACATAGGTGGGAACTATGAATGGGAAATTATTTTATCCTTGCCGCTGATGTAAGCTAATTTCTTTTCACTCCATGAATAATTTTCTTATCCACACCACTCCACTCCGAGCAATTTTATCATGTTAGTTACTTAAGGACATGTTCAACATGCAACTAGCAAGCTGATAAAAATAGCTGCATAATTTTACTCAAAAAAAAAATGGAAACTTGTTTCAGCATGAAACCCTTTGTATTGGTTGCCAAAAATGTGGCTTTGCCTTTCAAATGGTTAAATAAAAGAATAAAATGAGAATCATGGGATGTTTTATACAAAAAAATTTACATTAGGATTAGGAGATAATTTTGCACATTGAGATTAAGTTGTACTTGATGACTGTATAAAGCAGAATGATACAAATTTTTTGATTTTATAGTGCCTCTTCCAAAGGGAACAGAGTTGGACATCAAACCAATTTGCCTATAACTTGGATGCATCCTGTGGATTTGTGCTTCCTGAACTGCGTAACCTGTCTGTTTACTCTAGTTAGACATGGGAAGATATTGTAAGAATATTATGTTAATTATGGAAATGCATTTTAGATTGATTGTGAATATTAGATTGATTGTATTTCTTATTTCAGATTAGGGTTAGGATTACTATATATATTGGTTGTAATCTTTATATTAGAACAATTGAATATACAAGTTTATTCAGAAACTTACATGGCACCAGAGCCGTCTCTGACCCAAAACCCTATAAGTCGATAGCTTCTTCTCTTTCTGTGTTCGTCTGGCTCGACTACAGGCTTCGTTCGTGGTTTCCTCTTGTTCGCAACACTCAGCCTCTGCCTTGCGAACCATTCATGACTGACTACCTCTGCTTCGTTCGTGACTCATCTAAGTTTGATTCTGTCTCTGCTTCATGCCCTCTAGCTTTCTAGTTTGTGATTAGGTATAGTCGTGACACATCTGGTCATCACGCCTCTGACTCGTGTAGGTGACCCATCGTGATTACCTCTGCTTCTCTCTGGTCCTCTATTTTGGAACTTCTAATTCTCTGGAAGCTGAGTTATCTGGTTGCTTCGTCTCTCTCATTTGACCCATCTAGGTCGTTCGACCCATCCGACTATTTCATCTGGATCGACTAGGTTGAGAGATCGAAGATTCAGTCGTGAAGCTTCTCTATAATGATTTCGCTCTCTCTGTGGTTCTCTGATTTCATGGGTCTCGATATCTCTCTTTTTCTCATTGGGTCTCAACTTCTCTAGTATTTGACCCGTATCTCTCTCTCTCTCTCTCTGATGTTGGGTCATGACTTCTCTTGTATTTGACCCATCTGATATTAGTTTACTAACATTATATTTAAACCCAATACTCTTCTGGTTATTACGCTATGGTTTTGGATTTAGGGTTTATCACACTCGAACCCTTTAATTTTCTAGTTATTATCATGTTTCTGGCTTCTGATGAGTGTGCCTTCTGCCATCAGAGGGACCATTGGAAATACCATTGTCCTAAGAAGGGACGTCTGCCTACCTCATTTTTTTAGCAGTCTCAGAACCAATTATGGGTTCTTCCCGCTGATTATATTGCATCTGCTCCAGCTCCTGATCCTGACATGGCTTTCTAGAGTGCTCAAATCAGTCAGCTTCAGCATATACTGTCTACCTCCCAACCATCCCCATCTGCCTCCATTATTTCATCTCTTCATTCAAGTTTGGTTGGATCTTCTTCAGGTATTTCTTCGTCTGTCTGGATTTTTTACTCTGGTGCCTCTCATCATATGACTCCCCATCTCCCTTTACTTCAAAATTGTACTCCTCCTCTCTTTCCTATTACTGTCAATGTTACTAATGGGTCTGGTATGTCTGATATATCTGTTGGGTCTATATTATCGTCTACTATGTCTGTTGTATATATTTCATCCGTTTTTTATGTTCCTCAGTTATCTGTTAGTTTATTATCTATCAGTCAGTTTGATACCTCTGGTTTTGATGTTATCTTTTATTTTTCTATTTGTTCTGTGCAAGATCAGATGTCTAAGCAGCAAATTGGGATCGGCCGTAGAGTTGGAGACCTCTATGTGGTGGAGAGCTTGCATTTGCCTATGGCAACCTCTCTACCTGCCTTTTCCTCTTTTCAGTTAGATTCTATGTCTAATCCTTTCTACTTGTGACATTCTAGATTAGGGCATTTGTCTGCTGATCGCTTACGGTCTTTAGCTCAATCGGGTATCTTGGGTAAAGTTTCTGCTAGTGAACTTATTGAATGTCTTGGGTGTAAACTTGCCAAAATGCCAGCCTTACCTTTTCATAAAAGTACTTTTATATCTGATAGACCATTTTCTTTAGTTCATACTGATGTTTAGAGCCCTTCTCCTGTTCTCACCAAAGGGGGTTCTGCATACTATGTGTCATTTGTTGATCACTGCACTCGTTACACTTGAGTTTATCTTATGACTCATAAGTTTGACTTCTACCAGATATACCGTAATTTCCAGTCTATGGTCACTCCATAGTTTGGGTCTACTATTAAATTGTTGCGGTTTGACTTGAGTGGGGAATACTTTAAAACTGAATTCTATGAATACTTGGCCAAATTGGGTACCATTCACCAAACTTCTTGTACTAATACAGCTAATCCAAAATGGTTGAGCTAAGCATAGACACCGTCATTTCCTTGAGACAACCAGGTCTCTCCTTCTCTCTGCCACCGTTTTGGCTCCGTTTTGGGGTGAGGCAGTTCGTACTGCTACTTTTCTTCTCAACCGTATGCCTACCCCCCTTTTTTCTGGTCGGTCATCTTATGAGGTTTGTTTTCTCACCTTCCTACTTACTCCCTCCTTCGTGTGTTTAGGTCTGCTTGTTTTGTCCTTTTGCTCCGTAAAGATAGAACCAAACTTAGTGCCCGGTCTGTCCTATATGTCTTTTTGGGTTATAGCCTCACTCAAAAAGGTTATCACTGTTATGACCTTATTTCCCGTTATCTTTATGTCTCCCGCCATGTTGCCTTTCTCGAACATGTCTCTTACTTTCAGCTTCCTCCTCTCACCGCCCCAGTTTCCAAAGAGGATTTGGTTCATATTGATCCATTTCCTTCTAAGGTCACTTCTGATGAGTACATCTCTACAGTTCCTCCTGAGCTTGTTCCATCTTCTCCTCTTGCTTCACCTCTGGCTACTTCTCCTCCTCCTTCGACTTCTTCTCCTCCATCGTTGTTAGTTTATTCTCGTTACAAGGCTCCTCCTCCACTAGTTGTCTCTGCCCCTGCTGCTGATCCTCCTGCTTCCAACAACTCTAATCCTGTTGTACCCTGATATCCTACTCGAGTGCGTCATCCTCCAAACAGGTTGAGTTGGTCTAATACATGTCTTTCTGTTTCCTATCGTACTTTTTTGTCTGCTATTCACTCTTTTTCAAAACCTCGGTCTTATAAGGAGGCTTGTCAGGGTTCTCGTTGGGTTCAAGCTATAAAGGATGAGTTGTCTGCTTTACAGAAAACTAGTACTTGGAAGTTGGTTCCTTTGCCTGCTTATAAGAATCTGGTTGGTTGCAAATGGGTCTACAAAATCAAGACTCATTCTGATGGTTCTCTTGAGCGCTACAAAGCTTGTTTGGTTGCCAAAGGTTTCTCACAGGAGTATGGTATTGATTATGAGGAAACCTTTGCTCCTGTTGCCAAGATGACTACTGTTCGTGTTTTGATCTTTGTTGCCACTGTTCGTTCTTGGCCTCTTTATCAGATGGATATTAAGAATGCTTTTCCTAATGGCCATCTTACTGAGGAGGTTTACATGCGTCCTCCTCCTGGCCTTTACCATTCCTTTGGACAGATTTGTCACCTTCGGCGTGCTCTTTATGGTCTGAAGCAGTCTCCTCGTACTTGGTATGATCGCTTTCAGACTGCTGTTACTGAGTTTGGGTTTCATCTTTGTGCCCAGGACTCTGCTGTATTTCTTCTTCACGCCTTTGCTGGATTTGTTGCATTATTACTATATGTGGATGATATAATCATCCCTGGTTTTGACTCTTCTACTATATCTGAGGTTAAGCAGCATCTTTTCTGCACCTTTGAAACGAAGGATCTAGGCCAATTGCGGTATTTTCTTGGTATTAAGGTAGTTTCTTCTCCCAAGGACTACTTTCTATTTCAGGCCAAGTATGCCAATAAGGTTATTCATCGTGCTGGTCTTATTGACACTAAAATTTCTGATACTCCTACTAAGCTTAAAGTAAAACTTAACACTACTGATGGTGTTCTTTTAGATGATCCTACTTTATATCGAGAGCTCGTGGGTTGCTTAGTCTATCTGACAGTTACTCGTCCTGATCTTGCCTATGTTGTTCATGTGGTTAGCCAGTTTGTCTTTGCTCCTCACTCTACCCATTGGGCTGCTTTGGTTCGGATTATTCGCCATCTCCAGAACACTATGTTTCAGAATTATTGTTGTCTTCTACTTCTTCTTTGGACTTGGTGGCTTATACTAATTCTAATTGGGTTGGTAATGTCACTGATCGCAAGTCCACTTCTGGCTTCTGCATATTTCTTAGTGATTCCTTGATCTCTTGGAAGGCAAAGAAACAGACTGTTGTTGCGCGTTCCACTGCCGAGGTTGAGTACCGTGCTATGGTCCATGTCACTTCTGAGATTATTTGGCTTCATTGGCTTTTGACTGAGTTGGGTGTCTCTCAGTCTTCTCCAACCTCCCTTTACTGTAACAACCGCAGTGCTATTCAGATTGCACATAACACTGTCTTTCATAAGCAAATGAAACACATTGAGATTAATTGTCATTTTGTATGTTAGCATCTGCAGTCTGGCTCTATCTCGCTTCCTTTCGTCTCTTCAGCATTTTAATTTGTTGATTTCTTTATGAAGACTCACACCACTGCTCGTTTTCAGTTTCTTCTTGGCAAACTCTCAATTTTTTTTGCTACAATACCTTGAGTTTGAGCGGGGGTGTGTGAATATTATGTTAATTATGGAAATGTATTTTAGATTAATTGTGAATATTAGATTGATTGTATTTCCTATTTCAGATTAGGGTTAGATTACTATATATATTGGTTGTAATCTGTGTATTAGAACAATTGAATATACAAGTTTATTCAGAAACTTACATATATACGTAAAACATTTTAAAAAGACACCTAAAACCTCTGTCAGAGTTTCAAAGAGATAGTCAAGAACAGGAATATTACTTCAGCCCAGATAACACTTTGTCTCAAGCAAGATTTTTTGATTTATTTGCTTTTAGTTACTCCCGAACTAAATGGGAACCTATGTTGCATGGACTTGGGTACAGGTGTTGGGTCCGATTATGTATCTAGAGATCGGATTTATCAAACCTCAAATTTAGGGGTACACAGACTCATAAAAAATGGCCATATTGATATATTTTTAATATATTATGTAAGATAAAATGTGGCATTTAGTGTCAAAAATGTATTTTTCTCATTTTAAACCAATTATGCTATATGCATATAATGATAGTGTTAAATACAAATATTTAAGAAGTGTCCAATGAAAAGTTATCTACACTTATCCTACATATTTGTCTAAGTGTCGAATGTCCAACATAGGTATCTGATTTATTTTGAAGAGTCTATGTAACAGAGATGTTAACTACTGAACCAGAATAAAAATGCATTCTATTTATGGAATAAATACATTCTACTTGCATAATAATCAACCATCTTTTGTATTTATATCCCACCACAAAAAAATTACATACTCAAAACAAATTCAGATGCTTTCAAAGCTTGACGCTCTAGTAGAACAACCAAGGTTGATTCAAAATGGATTTGCTTGCGGTAACCCTTATTTCTATTATTTTAAAACCATTTTTTTTCATTATTTTGATAATGCAGCCCATGTAAACGAATCCGCTGGAGCAAATTTGTGTCTTATTAATACATATAATTTACCCACTACAAAAAACTTTGCTTTCCCTAACTCCTGTGCAACCTACTATCTGGGAATTACATATTATCAGCTAATTACCCCAATTTCTACAGAATAGAATATATCTAGAAATGGAATAAGATGTCACTACATGAGAATCATGTACGCCATTTCAAGTTCTCTGATTAAAAACTAATAGCATGGATCAAACAAACTTTATCGGTAATGAGTAATCAATAGTTATTCAGCAACGATGATAACCTTACAAGAACCAAAAAGTCTACAATGGGATTTAGGAAGAGCAACTTTTAGCAAGATTATAGGGAAAGTTGAAGCAACTGTAGGAGTAGGAATGAGAAAACAGGCTGTGTTTTTAAGAGTTTACCTCCCTGCTATGCATACATATCTCAGTTGTGGAGTATAGACAGCTTTTGAGCAATGTTTTTCAACATAGTTCAGGAGGCCCCTTGTTTGGTCAATAACACCAGGTGAACCTTTTGGAGGTGGCCTGAAAGGGTACAACTGATGATGATATACAATATATATTTCAAACTAAGCTCTTCACAATAGGAAAACCAAGTTTCCAGCAAATCCCATAAACTATACAGCTGTCAAAAAGTTTAATAAAAATACATAAGGGGATTCAAAAGCCAATAGCAACAATATTTAGAAATAAGATGATACATACAGGTGGGGGGTTCCTAGAGTCAATAACAAGGAAATATCGGACAACCCAAATTCTTGCATGTAGACACGTGCTAGCCATCCTCCTGCTGAGTGTCCAATTAAAGATAAAGTTCCACCTGCAATAAAATTTGCTTGATTATGGGTCTGCACTCTGCACTATATATATTTTATTCTGGGTTGAATTCATTTTGCTTAAACACATGGTATAGATTTGTAATTGTGAGAGTTGCACAGAATTCAGGTTTGCCTAGGTTAACTGTGCCATTTTATTTTCAGAAAAAAAAGTTAATAAATATTAAGGGTGGGAATTTTCGACACGACTTGAACTGCACAAAAAGTTTGTGGGTTAAGGTTGACCATTTATCAGCATGAACTCATAAATGACATGATCCAATAACATGAATATTACACAGGTCAGGTTAGTGTTGAACCTACGTAATACGAAATTGATATGAATAACCCATTTAATGAATAATTAGTTACACATTTTAATATTATTCCCACTACGGGAGCCCCAAGGGGCTGGCCTAGTGGCAAGGCCTTGGGTCTTGGGGGTGTGCTCCCTCTAAGGTTTAGGGATCAAAACCTCTTAAGTGCTAACAATTTCATGGGGCCATCGGACTAGGAGAAAAAATCCTTGAATTAACCGTGGTACACTTGCCGAAAATTCCTTGCCTAGAGTCTGTGCACCCCTGAGGATTAGTTGGGTTGATCTGGACACCCCAGCGGTGCCAACCAAAAAAAATATATATATATTATTCCCACTGAGGGGTGCCACAACATTTTTTAATCTCTTATACAACTCCATCTAACTTATTACAAAGTATATACAATAGAACTTTATGCCTAACATAGGTTTTGTTTTTGTTTTTGATTGAAGATAATGTATTTTTTGTCTACCATTTGACTTTCTAGTAAAAAAATATAATAATAGGATCTAGTTTTTGTAAATTAGGATAAACAAAATTGACTTGAAATTTAATATTCTCACGAATAATTTCATTCCAATCTCATTAAATTTAACTCATGGATTTTTTTAAAAAAAATTTCATACACTTGATATTTTTAGCTAATGGTAAATTTTTTTGAAATGGCACAGTAACATAGTATGAACTAGACAAAGACCGACAATGACACGATATGATAACACAAAATAATAAATGGGTTGGATTAGTGTTGAGGTAATTCTGACACAAACCCAAAATGGCACGACACGAATACGACCCAACATGACATGATGGCCACCCCTAATAAATATCAAAATATGCAACTTATGAAAATGATTTTCAGGGAATTACTCAGACTTGTAGAAGAACCCTTGAACTTCAAAGTATAATGCACACTTTATTTGAGAATGCCAGTTAAGAAATTAGAACAGAGAATGTTGCATTGTGTTTAGCATTTAATGGAAAAGGCCAATCCAGTGAAAGAAAGAGGTGCAAAAGTAAAGACATCATTTAGTCACAATCAAGTGGGAGACTATGACGGTTCAGCTGCATAAAAATGTATCTCAGATAATAAGTCTCCAGAGGAATGTTGGCTCCATTTGGTTAAGTTTTGATAATTTTTTTTTGACAAAATAAACAACAAGAAGTTATTTTTGAAATGTCAAAAATCAGGTTTGCACCCCCAAAAATGAAAACCATATGAAAATAATGCTTTTTTTTTTTTTTTTCTCACCAGACTAGTTTTTGAATTTTTTTTAGAAAATAGATTTTGAAAACTTAACCAAACAGAGAGTTTTTTTTTTTTTTTTGGGTGTGAAAGGAAGCCTTGTTTAGATGTGCATAGAGTTCAAAAGATCGTAAAGCTCATATCATACCATCCACAAAGTTTGTTACAACATGTGCTGAAGCATGAATTGGTACATGTGCACTTGTGCTTTTTTAATGCATCATTTAATGTTCAAGTCAACTTAAAAATCCTTAATCCAAACTGATTGGGCCTATATGTATGTGTTTTCTGCTATGTTATATGGACTTGGGTATGAGTATCAGGTGTGGGTGCATATCCAAGCGTCATACATTCATAAATTTAAATCTTAGGATCTTGGGATACGTATCCAAAATTGGAAATGGGTACGGGACACGTCATATACACATATATTGCATATTATATAATATTCTCGGATGAAATGTTGTAAATTATGTAGTAATATACTAGAAATTAAATATGATTCACGAAAAATATAATATTTCTATATTTAATTCATGTGAGAGACTAAAAATATTGCTTTACTAGCAAATGTGAGTTTCTTCTTCTTCATATATTGTAATAAATTAAAGGATTCAAGTATCTAAATTGTCTGAGTGTCGGACACATATCACACACTCCTACCTATGTCATATCCAGTGGACACGGATACTCTGGGGGAAATAGAAGAGTCCATGTAACACAAGTTTTCTGTAGGACTCAACTGGAAACATCTACTTTTTCACAGTTATAGTTGCTTTGTGGAGTAGCCTACAAAGAATAAGAGATTACTTGCATTTAAAAAACAAAAGTAATGTGTAAAATTTAAAATGACATCATCAAACAGAAGTTATGAAACAATGTGTGTGTGCAGAAACTCTTCGGGGGACATGCGTAAATCTCGGGCCTCCATAAAACACCCCTTACGATACTTTTTAGTGTATAGTAAATACAAGACACCTCCCAACAAGTTAGAACCCCTATAGCAATTACAATTTAGATTGTTTACTGCATCACAGTAAGAATCTACTGATGGTTTCAATAATAAAAGCAACTAATAACCAGATTTTCAAATGGTATTTTCACAGTGAAGAAATTCAAGAAAAGCATCAGATTACGAACCTCCAGTCAGTTTCTTTGCTTCATTGATAGCTTCATCAATCCTCTTCAAATACCTGCCAACAGAGTGATAGCTTAATGATCATAAATCATTACCTGCGAAGCATAAATTCAGCAAAGAGTAAGAGCAAAAGGCAATACCAATCAAGAACAGGGCGAGGGCAAAGAGTGCCACGCCAGTAATTGGGGTCCACCAAGCCAGCAGCATTCCTCAGCCAATCAACCCTCGAAACATTGGCAGCCACAGTTGGCACTCCGTACCCATTCAAGATAAGCTGTAACTTCTTATAGTCACTAGTATTATTCCCTAATCCCTGAAGTGGTGAGTGAGAGTGTATGGTTTTATCAGTCAAATTCACAAACACATAGGATGCACAAATTTATATGTGTTTGTTTACTTATGGGTATTCCAAATGCTGCAAACCCAATAATGGACACCAAAATTCAAGTCTCCCAAACCCTAAAAAAGTTCTTAGTTTGACACTACATGTACTATTTCCTAAGCCCTAAAGTACTTGGTGGATGAGAGTGTAAGGATTTATCAGTCAAATTCACAAAACACATAGGATGCATAAGTATATATGCATGAATTTGCTTATGAGTATTCCAAATGCTGCAAAACCCAACAATAAAAACAACGCCCAATTAGTACACATTAATACGTGTTTGGCAAGAAAAAAATTGGATACACACCTAACCTTTTACATAATGCATAAAGTGATTGCCCTCAGACTTGACCGCAAAACCTCAAGGTTTTTAGGCTGAGGTTGTATCATTGAACCAATGGTCACCAACAATGCATACCAAAATTCAAGTCTCCCAAAACCCTATAAAGTTCTTAGTTTTATACTAATTTGGGATTTCTTGATATGGTTTTACAAGTTAAATTCACAAACATACAGGATGCATAAGTATATATATGAATGTATGAGTGTATTTACTTATGGGTATTCCAAATGCTGCAAGCCCAATAATGGACACCAAAATACAAGTCTTCCAAACCCTAAAAAAAACTCTTAGTTTTACAGTAATTTGGAGGATATTGACAAAATTAGTACTCAGCTAGCTTATAAACAGAGGAACAGGGCTATAAAGGTACATCATTATCTAGAGAGAGAGAGAGAGAGAGAGAGAGTTAACTGGAAGAATAATGGCGGGGCGATAGTTGAAGGTAGTGAGTGGGGAAGAAGAGGTGCTTTGTTGTTGCTGTTGCTGTTGTTGTTGAGATGTTGCAGAGCAGCGAGAGAAGAAGAGGGATTTGAGTGGTGGTTTTGGTGGCGGAGACAGTGAGAGTGGTGGCAATGTCAAAGCTAAAGCCATTAGCCACCAGTCAGTCTACACCGCCGGAGTTAGGGTGGCGAGTGGTGGTGGGTTGTCTTCTATGTGGCAATGGCAGAATTGGTGTGGTTGGCACTTGTTTGGTGATCTTGTCCAGCAACTGTCCAAGTATTTTTTGTAGGGTTAATTTGCACTTTGACCATGTACTTTTACAAAGTTTGCACTTTTGTCCTCCTAAATAACATTTTTATAATTTAATAAATACTCGTTTTTCAATAAGAAAAATGATATATAAAGGTATTTTTTGAACTCACTTTCTATATCCAATGATATGTCAATAAAATAATTGATTAATAATTAGATAATAAATTAAAAAGAAAATTGAGTTAGATATTTAATTAATAGTGAAAATTTGTCACGTAACCCGTTAATATGACTTAAATCATACACATAATTAGAGGGTTAGGGTCAATTATTTTTTGATTCGAACCTGAACCTGAATCTGACATGGCCTGAAAATATGAATATTAAATTAATCATATTTAGATTGAACATGCGAAATCCAAAATGGACACGTTTGACCTGCGTGTTGACACATTGACATGAACCCAATATTGACTCACAAATAACCCGAATATAACTTGAATTTAGTAACCATAACATCTTGATTAATTCATTTTCATCTGTTAAATTAAAACTTAAATCTCTATATAATATATACACCTAATAAAGTGCAACCCTAAATTAAGGATAAATTGGTACAAGTCAAGATTGGTAGACAAGAGAGTTTTTGAATGTGTAACAACCGTGTTTTTGGGTTGTTTTGGGAAGTTGGTAAAAAGCTGGCTTTTGACTTTTTACTAAGTTTTTTGGCTTTTTCGATAGTGATTTGGAAAGTTGGTAAAAAGTTGGCTTTTTTACTTTTTGATTTAATATTTTTTAAAAGTG
This sequence comes from Camellia oleifera, assembly GCA_022316695.1. Taxonomy (NCBI): domain Eukaryota; kingdom Viridiplantae; phylum Streptophyta; class Magnoliopsida; order Ericales; family Theaceae; genus Camellia; species Camellia oleifera. The sequence goes on from CM039305.1 coordinate 160,663,334, forward strand.
TCACATCACTACAAAATGACCAAAATACCCTCAGCCAATTGAAGAAATTTACCTAAGCTGAGGGTAGTTTTGTAAATAGTCAAGTTGCGTTTTTTGGCATTTTGTGCGTTTTTGCTGGAGCTTCCCAAATGGCATTTTTAACTTTTTTGCACACTTTGACGTTTTGTTCCCCAACCAAAAAACGTGGCGTTTTGACCGGGTTGCCAAAATGGCACTTTGTGTCTGAAATCAAAGTAAAAGAATCACAATAATGTTCCTTTGGATGTGACATAGCTGCAACATTATTATTATTATTATTATTATTATTATTATTATTATTATTATGTCATTGGATGAAAAGTTGTTTTGTTTTTTAAATTTTATTAGGTATTTAAATATTTAAAGTCAAAAATTATTTTTCTCTTTACTTTTTACACATCTTTTCGTAAAAAAATAAAAAGTCATTACAAACATACTAATTATTTTTACTTCATATTTTAGCCAAAAATTTACTAAAATAGGTTGTTTCCAAACGAGGCCTGAGTGATAGTAGTTTGGATTGGATGTGTAATGAATTAGTGATAAACATTTTTAATTATTTTCATAGATATTGACATACATATTATCATTGTGTGTCAATATTTAAACAAGTTATTTTTATTCATGTAATGTGAAACACTTTTTTTTTTTTTTTTTTGGTGTAAATAGGAAGTAAAATTTGCTTATAATCTAAAACATGAATTTTTGCTAATCGTATTAAGCGTGTCTTGTTATGATTCATACGATTATATGTCAGTATGAAGATGATTGACACGTTTAATTAAATGAGTCGTGTTTGTATTATATTATTTTGAACTCAAACTTTATACGACATGACATGAAAACAATACGACACAATATAATTTTCACCCCTATATTTAATAGAGTGACACATCATTAAGTTTAGTAAATGAACCTACTATTTGGACTCAATAATTATTCATTTGAAATCATATGTCATTCTCATATTCTTTGAAATAACACTCCTTGCCCACTAATGTTTTTTTAAAAAAAAAAAATTAATTCAATGAGAGAAAATTTAAAAAAAGAAAAAAAGAAATAAAAAAATAAGAGAGAAAAAAAAGAAAAAAAGAAAAAGAAAAAGGAAATGGATTGCAAACTCCTATCACCAATTGCAATCACTTTATCTCAACAACCATAGTCATTCAAATATTTAAAATAAAAATAAAAATAAAAAAAAAAAAAAAAAAAAACCTAGTCATTCCCACCACCAATTGCATGCACTCGCCACGGTGCCACTCACCTCTAACAATTGCAACTATCTCAACTCAACAACAATAGTCATACAAATCTATTATAAAAAAAAGAAGAAAAAAGCCTAGTCATTCCTACCACCAATTGCAAGCACTCGCCACGATGTCACCCACCTCTAACAATTGCAACTACCTCAACAAACAACCATAATCATTCAAATCTTTAAAAAATAAATAAATAAATAAACAACCTAGTCATTCCATGTCCGTTAGGTATGGACTGGGATTGATAGGGGTGATCGCTATTAAAATTAATTTAAAAGAAAAAACTTTTTTAATATAATAGTATTATTTAATGGGTTCTAACGATCTCCAGTCTAGATCTGTGATAGTTCGGTCCAGTTCGGTCCATTGGACTCACTTTTGGACTCTTTTTCAATAATCAGAACCATTCTTATTTTAAGATTTATTGAGTACATTCTTCCTGTAAAAAATTACGTCAATCGGATAACAGATACCATGTATTCAAATTACTTTTGTTTGAAAAAAATTGACAGTCAGAAAATTGATGGTTCATAAAAAAGTGATCCAAATACATAGTATCCGTTATTCGATCAACGTGATTTTTAAAGAGATAATATATTTAACAAATTCTAAAATATGAACAGTTTAGATTATCGAAAAAGTAAAAAATGAGCCTAAAAAAAAGTAGACCTAATGGGCCGGACTAAACCCTCCAGTCCGACTGGAGGCATGCTCCAGCCTTATTTAAGAATATGTCTCAATTATATGGGTTCACCACTTCAATATATTTTTAAAAAATGTAATATTCCGTCCCCTAATATGTAAATGAAAGTCTATAGTTATCCATATGTTGAAAATAATTTAGAATTTATTTAGGAATAAATTATTTTAATAATTTTTTAACTTTTTTATAAAAAAAATAAATAAATAAATAATATAATAATTTATAGTAACATTCTGACTCTCTAACTAAAATTAAAAATTACCAAATGAAAGTTGAATATTTGAAAAACGAAAAGTTAGTGAAACAACTTCTATTAACTTGGACTTTCAACTCAGTTCTTTGTAATCTTATGCACAAGGGTGACGACGTGAGGCAGGTGATGGGGTTCCATCCACGATCCACCTATCAACCTGTCAACAAGCTTTAAATTTATTATTATTTTTTTTTAACCATAGAAGTTTTGGTTAATAATCAATTGAAACCACGCCACCCCCTCCCCCCCCCCAAAAAATTAAAAATTAAAATTTTTAAAAGAAAAATGTCTCGTAGCTCAAAAGTGATTCAAATAGTCAAAACGACGTCGTTTTAACCATTTTTATTTTGTTCTGTACTTAAAACGACGTCGTTTTGGCCATTTGAGCCACTTTTAAACTATAAAATTTGAGTTACGTAGCATTGTCGCTTTTACATTATGTTTGGATTAGATGATTTAGAAAGAAATGATAAAAAAATGATGAGAAAGTACATTTTCTTCTCGGGTTTAGTTTATAAGTCCAGTGAAAAATGATAAGAAATATTGATAATGAAAATTCTTTTACTAATCCTATTTCATTTATTACCAAAAGTGGTGAGATTTAGTGAGAAACAAGTTAATTGGTTGTAAAATATTTATAATATCAAGATTGTCCCTTAAATTACAAATGAAAAAAAAAAAAAAAAATCTTACTCGTATCCCTCTCTCATATGTTTTGCTTTGTCATTCATCCAAATAGTGAGAAAACAAAATCATTACTTTTCGTTTAACGTCTAGATGAGATACCACATTCATTTGTTTTTTTCTCACCTTCTAAAATAAACTCACTCTAACAAAATAAACTTTAAAATTTTAATTTTATCAATTTAAAGTATTAACTTTTGATTTGTTTTTAAACTAAAATATTTGTCTATTTTTGTTAAATTAAGTGATAAAAAAAATGATATTTTACTTATTAAACTCAATGTAAATATGCATAAAATGTCTAAAATATCATTTTCTTTGAATTTAATGACTAAAATACTCATTTTTTGTCATTTTTACTTAACAAAAATAGGCAAATAGATGTTTAGATTAAAAATAAATTAAAATATTTAGATTTAAATTGTCAAGATTAAAAATTCAGAATTTATTTTGTTACAAACGTCAAATTCTGAATTTTTTTATTTTTATAATTTCTTCAAATTTATTCTACATAAAGTTGGAGAAGTTTAAATTTAAAATTTCTTTTTTTTTTCCTCATAAAATTTGTGAAACTTAGCAATCATCACAAAATTGAGTGACTCAATTCTTATAAATTTTTGGAGTGGCCACTGTTTACTCATGTTTTTTTCACTCTATCTCTTTCTTATTCGTATTTATTTCAATTTTCTCATGTCTCTTCTTATTCTTCTTTTATTAGTTTCTCTCTCTCTCTCTTGTTATTGTTGTTGTTGTTGATCTTCATTTTTAGGTTTTTTTGTTTTTTTCATATTTATTTCAAAATTTGATCTTTTACTTCTCACTATCCTTGTTTCTCTATTTCGATCATCTCTTTTATTTTTCTTCTTCTTTTAGTCTTTTAAGAATTGAAATTATTTGTAAGAATTGAAATGATGACAATGTGATGGAGTTACTTTCTTAGCTTTGTCTTAGATCTTAAGGATAGTATCTGATAATGTAGTTCTCTCTCGGTGGATGGATTGGACCGATCCAAGCTCCTCAAGCCCACGTCTGAGTGGCCAAGTCCACTAGATGACCTGCAAGTAAGTTCAATGGGGAACGGGGTAGTCCCCCAGCGAACTCTCCGACGGGCAAGTTAGCAAGTAGGGAGAAGAGATAAAGTGTGTAGAGAGAGAGAGAGATTGGAAATAGAAAGTTTAACCTTCTTCTTATCTTTAATGCTTGTTTATATCCTTCGGTAATCATTTCACTGTCCTTTCCGACGTGTCCACATCGCCCAAAGCCTGTGTTGTAGCTTACCTTGTTCAGGGTAAGGGGGGCGCTGTTCCGACGGGGAGGTGTTGTCGTAATAAATGCTGTGATGGGCTGCATTAATGGTGATGTGTTGTGGCAATAACTTTGCAGATCTTTGTCTGCTGATGTGGCCTATTTTACGCCTGCCAAATATCCGAATGTCATTGGCCCTTCACGCCCAGTTGGCCCCCAGCTGTCCTGGATTTTACCAACCGGATTATGCAATGGGCTCCAAATGGTGGGCTTGGGGTTGTTCACTGTGGGCTGTGGCCTTTGTGGGCCTATCCGTGTCAGTATCTTTAAATTGTTAATTTTGACGTTTAACTTGAATAAAATGGTCAAATTGAAATTAAATTTAAAATATAGGAATCAAACCGCTTAATGTTAAACAATAGAAATCAAATAAAATTTGAGTGAAACTATAAAGTTAAAAATGTAATTAGCAAAATATGAGTGTAGGACCAAAAAATAAATAAATAAGTTAAAAAACATCCAATGCAAACACACATCTCTATGTTTGCGTAATTTATTTTTCTGTCCCAATATTTGGTGATTCCCCAAAAATATAAAGCACAAATCTCAAGAGAAAATTTTGATTTGAAGTTTTCAAAAATAATTTTATGAGTTTTTATCCGTCCTTTTTTTATTGAGCTTTTAAAATATTTTAATTAATTTTTTCTTTTTTTAGTTTTTAGATTAACTTAATTTAGATATATTTAAAAAGTGTAAAATTTGTACAAATTTTAAAAAAGATTCATTGAATACAACAAAATATAAAAATATATTTTTTTATATTTAATAAATTTTTTTAACAAAAATGCTTCATATTACTAATTTAACACCACTAAACAGAACACTAGTAACGTGGTGAGATGTGAATCCCACGCTAATATAATAACTTGGCCTTTTCTTTTTTTTTTCTTACACTATCACGTAATTAATGTTACTTTTAATAATGATATATTAGTGATCTGAATCAAAATTCTTTCTTTAACTGATGTAAAGTCGTAACAAAGTAACCGATTGAGAACTTGAAACTTGACTCAGAATGTCTTGATTGAGAGGGCTGATTGAGGCCTCGAAAATGAGGCGCGAAATTGTCTCCAATGGCATTTTTTTTTTTTTCTTTTTTGATTTTTTTAGGCTAATACATTGCACAAAAAAAATAATAAAAATAATAATAATAATAACAAGCAAAGTATCAACCCAGAAAAAAAAAAAAAATCAAATTCAAACCAAATTTGAGTTAAAAAATTTGAGGCCTCAATCATTTTTGATTTTAGAATAGCTAGCATGTAATGGATTTTTGACTGACCAATAACGATAACAACATGTCGCTTCATGCCCTCCTCTTTTTCCTCCTTTTGTGTCTATGTTGGCAGCTCAATTCAGTGTTCCCCATGACACAAGAACATCATAGAGTGTACAAGACTTTTGTGCTTTAGCGTAGAATGGACATTCCTCGAATCAAAAACCTCAAGAAAAAAAGACAAGATGCGCTAGTCAGATGAGATGTATTCTTTTATGAGTGAAGTAGAAGGTTCTTTTTAAAGTTACTGGAATTCTGATTATGAATCAGAATAATGGATCTAAGAGGAGCCTCCGTTTAAGAAGTGAGTTGATTTTTTGACTTTTTTAATTATTTTAGTTTAGGGTTAAAAAGTTTAATTTGAGAAGATTTTTTAATTTTTTAGTTTTTTTGACTTTTTTTGTGAGAGAATAATGTAATAATTATGGGTTAGATGTAATATTTTGTTTGTTATGACTAAAATAATCTATTTTATCTTTTATGACTAAAATAGTCACAAACCAACCTGCCAAATGGACCCAAGAATCTTTTGCAATGTTCCAAACCGTGTAGCGCCCTGTAATCGTTTTATTCCATTAGTATAGTACTAGAGTCTTACAATTTAAATTATTTTTGCACAAATTTTATACTTTTTAAGTATATAAAAATTAAATGAATATAAAAAGTTAAAAAAATATATATTAAAAAAATTTTAAAAAATCATTAAAAATAATAAAATATAAATTAAAACTCCAAAATTTACTTTTAAAAATTTCAAACCAATCAGAGTGAGATAAATCAAAGCGGGACGGGTTTATTTTGTACATATACAAATAGTGATGGTAACAAAAATTAGAGATAATATAAGATATTATAGGTTGATTTATAATTAATAAGAATTTAAAACTGTAAGATGATAAATAAATGAATGTAAATAAATACCGAGGGTAACATTTTAACGTTTTAATCTTGTTATATTAAAAAAAATTACATTATATATATAAATATATTTAATAAATATAATAAAACAGATGAGCCGCTCCATTTTCTAATAGAGGCTAGGGGTAGGCACGGGTCGGTTGCGGCCATGGAACCTCTAATCCGTCATCCATCCGTCAAATTGGCGGATTGAAGAAAATCAATCCACATCCGTCCGCCAATCCGGCGGATGTGGATTGAACGGATTGACGGTTTGGCAGATAGATGTGAATCGATTTGGCGGTTTAAGATTTTATAAATTTTCAACATAATTCAACTTGTACACTTTCTCAAAAAAAAAAAAAAAAAAAGTATTACAGTCAATGACTTAAAAAACTATTATAATCACTGTATGTCTCATCCCAAAAAAAAAAAAGTTTGAAACTTTAGAATATCACAATCACTGCATGGCTCATCCACATATTACAATCACAGCATGATTCATCCACATAAAATATTAAAATCTGCGATTCTTAAAATTTAATAATAATTCAAACTACCAAAACCATGAACAGTATAGTAGTAGAAATTGTATATCTCTGTATTATTACATTTATATATGTTTTTGAAAATAAAAACCAACCAACATATATCATATTTTCTATTTATTATTTTTAGAATTAAATTTAAAAACAAAAAAATATAGATAAATAATACGTTTATTTTTTTCAATTCAAAAAATATATTCAAGTTGAAAATTTTTTTTCAACAGAATATTTAAATTTTTTTTAATTGAAAACACAAACAAAATATTTAAACAAATTGAAAACATAAAATTTTATAAATTATTAGGGGTGCTCGCGGTTTAGCGGTTCGGTTACGGCTAAAGGTACGTCAAATCCGCCATCCGTCCACCAAATTGGTGGATTAGAGAAAATCAATCCGCAACCGTCCGCTCGTCATTACACATCCATCCAAAATGCAGCGGATCGGTTTGGTTCTGTCGATTTTGACGGATCGGTATATCCGCTGCTAGAGGTTACCCTTACCAATATGTGCATTAATTTTACTTAAAAATTCTTGATTTTGGCATAAGTTTTTTTTGGTTATTTTAGTCAAAAAAAAAAAGACAAAATAAATTAAAAAATTAATAAGACAAAATGTCACATTCAAATTATAATGATTTTATTTTTTTCTTATAAAAGTCAAAAAAATAAAATAACAATTCATCCTAAACGAAATTTTTTAAAATGTCAAAAAATTAAAAAGCCAATACCCCAAACCGAGGCTAACCTTGCTTGCCTAGTCCAGCATTCAAATAAAATTATAACAATCAGAGCGAAAAATTGGATCTCATAAATTGATCAACATATACAAATTGGTGAAAGTATCAACTGTTGAAAAAAAAAAAAAAAAAAAACAGGTACTACGTATAAGTTTGAAATTTCATTTGACTAAAAATAAGGGTAAATTATAAATACACTCCTTGAGATTTACTTAAAATATTAATTGTTCTTATAGTTTGAAAAATTACAAATACCTTCATGTCAAATTTTTTTATTTAGCAGAATTAATTGAAAAAGTGAAATTTCTAATAGTTCACTTATACAATAATAAAATTATCTGAATTATTAATTGAAATAAAAATTTAACATTATTAAAAACTATTAATTAATTTAATGATTTATTAATAAAGGCACCTATTTGTTATGAAATTAGAAACTTTAGAAGCGTAATGTAATTTTTAAAATCACAGAGAGTAATTTATAATTTAAGTAAATTTCAGGGAGTGTGTTTTTAATTTACCCTAAAAATAATGAACATAGTGAAATTTCGTTAAAAATTAAATTGATTAGAATTGATTCTTGTAGTGAGGACAGACAAATTTCTTTGATTTGAGATAGAGAAAATTTTAATTTCTTTTTTTGGAGCCTTCAATTTGAAAATTTTAACTTTAAATTTAAATTAGGTACCTAATTTTTGCAATTATCCATCAAATTTGGATTTTTTAGTTTCACCGTGTTGAAATCAATAACTGCTCTGAGATATTTCACTATTTTATAGTGAACACAATGAAGTTTTATTATTTTTTTTCATAATTTTACATTTATCATAGATTTTGTTTGATAGATTTCAGTGTGAGAATTCAAAAATACCAATTTTATCAAAAGGGGGTATTTAGATTTAAAAAAAATTGGGAGCTTTTTTGATAAATCCATTGTTCTAAGAGTTTTATTCCATCCAATCCATATTTTTTTTTTTGACTATTCCATTAGGTCCTATTTGAGATAAGAAGACCAAAATACCATTTTCATCCACTTATGTTCCATTTAGGTCACATTATTTTCTTATGTTTCAATAAGTCTTATGGGTGACATAATTACCAAAATACCCCTAATGTGAATATTCACATCGTCAATGTGAATGTTCACATCGTCAATGTGTAGGAGCCCGGTCCATGTCGATCCTCGTGGGTGCTCGGAAAAATTCAAGTCGGGCCGGAGCGGGCTTGGCCCATTGACAATGTGAATATTCACATTGACATATTAACATTCACATTAATAGGAGTGTAAAATTGGCCCGCGTCCCGTGGTGGTGCGAAACCTGCCCGCGGCCCATGGGCGGGCTCGGTCTGGCCCGTTGATAATGTAATATTCACATTGATATGTTAACATTCACATTGATAAGAGTATAAAATTGGCCCGCGCCCCATAGGCGGCCAAAAACTCGCCCGCGGCCCGGAGCGGGCCCGGCCCGACCCATTGACAATGTGAATATTCACATTGACATGTTAACATTCACATTGATAGGAGTGTAAAATTAGTCCGCGCCTCGTGGCTGCCCAAAACCCGCCCATGGCCCGTAGGCGGCCCGAGACGGGCCCGGCCTGTTGACAATGTGAATATTCACATTGACTTGTTAACATTCACATTAATAAGAGTATAAAATTGACCAGCGGCCCAAGGCTGGCCCGGCCCGACCCGTTGACAATGTGAATATTCACATTGACATGTTAACATTCACATTGATAGGAGTGTAAAATTAGCCCGTGTCTCGTGGTTGCCCGAAACCTGTCCACGGTCCGTGGGCGGCTCGGGGTGAGCTTGGCCATTTTTTTTTAATTCTTTTAATTTTTTCTACCAAAATTTTATTATTTTCCACAAAAAAAAACACTAGGCCTCGGCGCGGGCCGAGTCTCGGACCGAGTCTTGAATGGGCCTTAACCAGGCCGATGGACCGAGCCGGGCTTCAAAGGGTCTCGGACTAGGCTCGAGCCTGGGCCCAAACGAGCCTTTCTCGGGCCGGGTCGAGCCGGCCCACGGGCAAAAAAATTAAGTTCAGGCCCTAGCCCTAGCACAAGGATATTCGGGCTTTGGATTGGCCGATTGATCGAGCCTTGAGCTTAGGTCAAGCTTGGGCGGGATTGACCATTTTTTTTAATTTTTTTTAATTTTTTCTACCAAAATTTTATTATTTTCCACAAAAAAATACATTGCGCCTCGGGCAGGCTGGGCCTCGGATCGAGCCTTGAATAGGCCTTAAGTGGGCAGATGGGCCGAGCCGGACTGAGCCAGGCTTCAAAGTGATGACCTAGGCCCTAACCTAGGGTCTCGAACATGCTTGGGTCCGGACCCAAACGAGCTTGCCCCGGGCCGTGGGCGGGCTTTGGGCAGCCCACGGGCTGCAGGCCAATTCTACATTCCTATCAATGTGCATTTTAACATGTCAATGTGAATATTCACTTTGTCAATAGGTCGGGCTGAGCCTATCCCGGGCCGCGGGCAAGCTTCGGGCAGCGGGCAAATTTTACACTCCTATCAATGTTAATGTTAACATGTCTATGTGAATATTCACATTATCACGGGTCGGGCCAAGCCCGCATCGGGCTGCGTTCGGGTTTTGAGCCGCCTACGGGTTGCGGACCAATTTTACACTCTTATCAATGTGAATGTTAACATGTCAATGTGAATATTCACATTATTAACGGGTCGGGTCAGGCCCGCCCTAGGCCGCTGGCCAATTTTATACTCTTATCAATGTGAATGTTAACGTGTCAATGTGAATATTCACATTGTCAATAGGCCGAGCCGCCCACGGGCTGTGGGCAGGTTTCGGGCAGCCACGAGGTGCGGGCTAATTTTACACTCCTAGCAATGTGAATGTTAACATGTCAATGTGAATATTCACATTGTCAACGGACCGGGTCGGGCCGGGCTTGCCCCGGGCCACGGGCGGACTTTTGGCCGCCCATGGGTCGCGGGCCAATTTTATACTCTTATCAATGTGAATGTTAACATGTCAATGTGAATATTTACATTGTCAACGGGCCGGACCAAGCCCGCCCCAGGCCGCAGGCGGGTTTTGCGCCGCCACGGGACGCGGGCCAATTTTACATTCCTATTGATATGAATGTTAACATGTCAATGTGAATATTCATACTATCAACGGGCCGGCCCCGCCCCGGCTTGCGGGCGGGTTTCGGGCCGCCCACGGGCCAATTTGACATTCCTATCGATGTGAATTTTAAAATATGAATGTTCACATTATAAAATTGCTAACCGTTCAAAAAATATTTATAAATGTATCAAAATTAAATATAAGGGTATAAGTGTCCAAGAAAATAATATAAATCAAGAAAAATGACTTTATGGAATAAAACTATACATACATGAGACTAAGCCTCTGTTTGGCAAGAACTTTTTTGGGCTTTTTTGGCTATTTTAGCCACAAAAGACAAAATAGATTTTTTTAGCCACAAAAAACAAAACATCACATCCAACCCATAATCATTACACTCCCCTCTCACAAAAAAAGTCAAAAAAGCCAAAAAGGCAAAAAGCCCTTCCCAAACCAAACTTTTAAGCCTAGGCTAAAATAGCCAAAAAAGCCAAAAAGCCAAAAAGCCAACCCACTTCCCAAACGGAGGCTAAATGGATTAAAAAATTCATTCATGGATTTTTTGAATTAAAACATTTCTAAATGAGATTTATCAATAATTTATCCAAAAAAGTTATTGCATTTTTAATATTGAATCAATTTCAATATTATTGACAACTTTGGTGTTCTTAAGCATACAGTGTATAACGGTGATCTTAGGCCTTATTTAGTAAGGTTTTTATTGTCTAAAACAGAGCTCCAAAAAAAAACTAAAGAATTTGAATTACACCGTATTTTTCTTCTATTTTTAAACAAATTTATACTTGTAATTAAGCCCCAGTTTGGTTTTCCTTTTGGCTAAAAAATCACAAAAGGATTAAAAAAAAAGGTCAAAAAAGTTAAAAGGCCAAAAATCACAAAATCACCAAAAAAAAAAAAAAAAAAATTATCATTCCAAAACTAAAAAGCCAAAAAAGTCAAACAAGAAAACCAAATAAACAAAAAAAGTCTAAGGTTAAAAAAACCAAAAAATTAACTAAAAAAGTCATTGTCAAACGACCCCTAAGAAGCTTAGGCCAAGTCTCCAATTAAATATTCATTTAAATAACTTATTCAAAACTTTTGAATATCAAACTCCTGAGCATAAATTAGGGGGATTTGGTGGTAGACCCCTCAGTATCTAACTTGTCATTCAAAAGGACAAGAATTATATAGATCCTTTCAAAACCACCTAGTATTTTAAAATTTATTTATTTTACTATAATACCCTCATATGTGTGTGTGTGTATCAACTTGTAATCACTCACTCTCATCTTAATCTCTCTTCTCTTTGTCTCGTACTTATCACTATTCTCTTCATCGATGCCATTGCTGCTTTACCGCTCACCATGGAACTCTTTCTCTACTGTCTTCATCACCACCATCATTTGTTGCATCCATAACTTTAGATCTGAGAGCATTCACAATTGTTGTCATCGGAAAATAATGATTTGCGACAGTTTGCAAATCTCAAATCTGAGATCCTTCATTCACTCTCTCTCTCTCTCTCTCTCTCTTTTGGTTTTGATGATTCGTGCTCTCTCTCTCTCCCTCTCTCTCTCTTTTCTTTTTTTTCTTCTTCTTCTCTTGATCCTCTGTTTTCGAACTCTGTCTCTCTATCGCTCGTTCTTCTTCTCATGATGCTCTGTTCTTTCAACAGTAAAATTTTACTCTAGTTCATGACACAAAACTCTTCTATAAAGTCATCATCGCAGCTTATTTCAGAGTAAAATTTTACTTTGAATTTTAATAAACTTTACTCTGATTCAGAATAAAATTTTACTCTGTAATTTTTTTTTTTTTTAAAAAGGAGTAAAATTTTATTTTGAATCAGAGTAAAATTTACTATGAATCAAAGTAAAAAATTACTGTCATAAAGTAGATCAGTATGTTGTTAACCAGAGTAAAATTTTGTTATGAAAACAGAGTACATATTAAATGAACGAACCAGAGTCAAATTTTACTTTTAGATCTATGAACAAACAAACAAAAAAACTCTTAATTTTTTATTGCGATATCTTGATTTCTCATTTTTCTGTCAAATCTAAGGTTTTTTTTTTTTTTTTTTGGTTTTTTAATCTCTAATATGAAGTTATTGATCTCAAATATGAGTTCGTAGGTATCAAATTTGAAGATGGTGGTAGTTGGCCAACGATAAGACTGAGCGACGCTGATAGACGACAAAGATGGTAGAGACGATGAACAACCATCGAGTTGGTAAAGAGAGAGAGAGAGAGAGAGCTGTAAAAGAAATGGAAGAAAGAGATGGTATAATGGTCAAATAAAATATTCAAAGAACAAATTTTGTCCTTTATACAAAATTTTACAATTACAAGGGGGTTTTGAAAGTACTAAATTTTTTTTTGTCCTTTTAACAAGAAAAGGAAGCTAAGAGGGGTTTATGACAAAATTTCCCAATAAATTATTATGCATAAAAAACAATATAAAACAAAAGAAGATTCTATTATACACTCTCTTTAGAATGTATATCATATGCATTTATAATTATGTTGTTAGTGCCTTTAGTTATGACTCACTGGTCATTTGATTAACATGATTAATAATGAATTAATTAACACTTTTCATGAATTAGTATATAGTTAGTTATCCAATTAAATTAGTGAAATAACTATTTATTATGTATTCATTTTATTTTTTTCTTTTATACTTAAAATTATGATCTCCAGTCTCTCTTAATATTAAAAATTCATTAATTTCGTCGGATTGAATATCCGCCGTACATGTAATCCTATTAAATTTGCAATCAAATAAATCTCAATCAAATGTTATAACCCTAATAATCAAACATACACACTGTGTTATTAGTTATGACGCATTGTAATATTAGTTGTGATATTATATTAATTATGATTTAAGAATTGTTTGATTATATCTCGTGTGATACTTGGTTATAATTCTTTTTTTAATAATAATTTTATAATATTAACGTCTCGTTTGGCAACATCATTTTTTAGCCTAAAGGCCAAAAAGTTATTAAAAAAATTAAAAAGCTAACAACCTATACCAAAAAGTCAAAAATTTCCTCTTCTACTCTACTTTTTGCACATTTTTTCATAAAAAATTTAAAAATCATTCCAAACATATTAATTTTTTTACATCATATTTTAATCAAAAATTCAAAAAGTTATTAACAAACTCTATTCTCAAATGAAGCCTAATAAGTTATATTATTTAGGGAGACTTATTTATAAGTCCTTTTTCAGAATCTTATGCTAGGTTAAGTCCTGTATAATTTCTTATAGAGTCTCAAGTCCTATTTTTCATAAGAATGTATTCCACAAGATCCTAACGTGACATGACACTTACATAAACGTAACGTAACGTGACACCTATATATACGTAACGTAACGTGACACCTGATATAAACGTAACGTAACGTGACACCAATATGAACGTAACGTGACATCTACATAAACGTAACGTAACGTGACACCTACATAAACGTAACGTAACGTGACACATATATAAACGTAATGTAACACCTATATAAACGTAACGTGACACTTACATAAACGTAACATAACGTGTCACGTTACGTTTCGCAAACTTGTACTGTTGTATAGATGGAGCAAATGTTCAACACTCAAATTGAAATTCACATGCATGTAAAACTTGTACACTCAAATTGAAGCTTTCCTTCTTGTGTTGTTTCCATCCTTTATCCATTCTATTTGCATTCTTATTTTAGTCGCATGCAACATGGCTGTATATGAATTTCGAAAGATATAGCTAAAAATATGGGTATCAGAGAGAACATTAAAGTTCCTTTTAATGATGAAACTTGACGGTGGAATTATTACTATGTATTTTAAGTTCACTTATGTAACAGAGAAAATTATGATCTTGTAGGAAAAGTAATATACTAAAAATTTATCTAGAATGATGTTTTGACGTCCCTTTTGAATTTAAGAGCCAATTTCATGGGAATTTTATTTTAATATAAAAAGTCCTAATTCATAATCAAGCCACATCATTGTGTAAATTAGCTACAAAAAAATCAAGAAAAAAGACAAACCGATATACCAAAAAGATTTATATCGTAGAGCAACAAACAAAACAATGCATAGTGGAAAATCTCTCAGGAACGAATAGGAGCATCGGTGGTCAACACTACATTTTTTTTTTTGGTCAATCAGTAAGAGAATATATATTCGACAATTAAATAAACCCAACAACCAACCTAAGAAATAACCTATAAAGGGAAAGGAATAAAGAAAAACAACAAAACCCCATAATAAGAGAAATTATTGATCTGTACATTTAGCAAAGATTGATCCCTGACCTCTCACATAGAAGTGTATAAGGGGTTGGTCACCATTCTATGAAAGAGTTGATTCTGGATGAAAGAAAGGATCCCTTCCGTCTTAATTATGTCCAATATAAAATACACATGATACGTCTCTATATTTTGTTTCAATCATTGAAATGTGATTTATGAATTATTTTTTTGGTTAATTAATTGTGTTTGAATTCAGTAATTTGGTTGTTTAGCTGTCCCAAAAAAATTCAAAAAATAAATAAAATCAATTTCTTATATAAAAAATTGAATATTACCATATATCATAGGTGTCACGTTACGTTTATGTAAGTGTCACGTTACGTTTATATAGGTGTCACGTTACATTTATGTAGGTGTCACGTTACGTTACGTTTATATCAATTTCCTATATATGGTTTTATTACTTATTTATGATATTAACAACTAATATTGAGGGTAAATGTGTCAACAAACTTCCCACAGGACTTATGGAAACATAAATTTTTTAGTAGGACTATAAGTAGCACAAGTCTCCCTAATAGGACTTCTAAATAATTTTCCCTATTATTTATGATAATTAAACTCACAAATAACATATCCCAGTATTTCCTTAAGGACTTTCGGCTGGGATTGTTTGGGGTGTCCTAAATAATTATACTTTTTGTCTTTTTGAACTAAAAAGTTGAGGGAAAAAAATGGATATTTTGGTTACTTTTTTGTCTTTTTATGAAAAAATGTGTAATAAAAAATTGTATAAATAAGTGTATAGGAGAAGTAAGTGTAATAGGCTGTACGACACTTTTTTCTAGGCAGAGTGTAGGAGATAGGGAAATGATTGCCTCCTTCGCGGGCAACCATTTAAACTGTGCTGTTCGGCTCATGGGGCCCACAACGAGTCCCGTTTTGATAATCTGAACCGTTGAATATATAAAACTCGTCAAGTACTATATACTTATAAAAAATCACATTGATTGGATGTCGAAATCACATTGATCATATTAGTTTTTGTTCACTAGTTAACTATAACACCATCCCTTTTTTTATACAAAACTGATTTGATCATATAGTTAGCGATATCTGATCAATGTGATTTTTTACAAACATATAGTACTCAACGAGTTGTACATATTCAACAGTTTAGATTATCAAAATGTGACCCATGGTGGCCCTTATGGGTTGAATAGCACAATCCAAATGGTTGCCTACGAAGGAGGCAATCATTTCTAGACCAGTATAACAGACCGATCATGCGGATAGCCTATCACTTTAGTAAAAAGTTGAGTTGTATTTTTTTATGTGTAAATTTATTTTTTTTGTATTTTTCTTGGTGAATAGTAATAACTTTTTAGCTTTTTAAGTAATTTTTAGACTTTTTATTTTTTTCAAGACATACCAAACCAAGCTGTGATACCTTCTGTGGTTGTACATTTCAAGAAAGATAACATATAGCATACAAAATTTTTTTTTAATTAAAAAATTCACCAAAAATAACATCTACAGAAATATAAAGACATAAAAATTAAATCCATTTGCTCTAGGTGAATCTAAAAAAAAAACTGTCTAAAAATTTATTTAAAAAAATACTAAAAACTAAAATAGACTATAAAATATTGTAAATTTAAATCAACTTATAAATTGCAGTTAAAAGACTTCTAAACGCATCAAAGTAATGCATACACACTATATCATTTTTTTTTTTTTTTTTGAAACAGGTTGTCTTCAATCCACAAAGTGAATTTGATTGTGTTGTTCGGGTTTATAGGGCCTACCACAGATCTCAAATCAATAATCTGAAATGTTCATTTTTCAGGCCACAATGTGTAGATTATCTATTAAAAAAAAAAAAAAAAATAGGTCAATATGTTAGTTTATGACATTTATTTGCAAAAAAAATTAAACGACAAATATTAGATGAAAACTAGATTATCCATTTTTTGAGAGACAAATATAATAAACTAACATAGTTACAATCGATCTGGTTTTTTTTAGATAACCTACATGTTGTAATCTAAAAAATGAACAGTTCAAATTATCGAAACGAGACTTATGATGAGCTCTACAAACCCAAACAGCACAATACAATCCATTTTGTGAACTAGAAACAAACTAATCCCTTCAATTTTTTCAACTATGTAAGTCCATCACAACGTTTTATCAAATCTTTCGTCAAATTTAAATTTGATGAAAAAGGACCCTTCTTGCTGCTTCAACCATTCATCAAATCCATCATCAAATCCAAGATTTCATTTGTCTTCAATCAAACTAAGGATCAATGTGTCTTTCATCAAATCACTATTCATTGTCGTTGGATTTCACTATCGAATGACCACCTCAAAACAAAAATTTGTGAAAATATTACACTGGCCAATCGACTGGCCGGTTGTTCGCCTGATCGACCCCTCGGATGACCATCTCAAAGCAAAATTGTATGAAAAATTTACACTGCCAAGTTATCTGCCTGGTCAACCGGTATTCTGATGAAACTTCAAAACCTTCCGTTGGAGCACTTGATATCAAATGGACCTTTTACTCAAATTTGGTGAAAAGTTTGATACACTGTTGGAGATGCTTTAATAGCAGCCTTGCTTATTTTGTTTTTGAGAAAAAAAATTTAGATTTTTTTTTTAATATTTATAAATAGAATGGTAACTATTTTGATAAAAATAAATATCAAAAAATATTTTTAAAATTTTAAAAAGTATTTATGACTTTTCAAAAAATAAAATTATGTACAAATATTTGTTTTTTTAAAAAAAATTTCACAAAATTAATTTTGTTTGGCATTTTTGCTCTTATCTACATATTTATGTTACATAATAATAAAGTAGCACCAACTTATGTTTAAAAAAGAAAAAGAAAAAAAGTAACACCAACTTATAATCAAGGGCAGATCCATATATGTTTATGTTTTAGCAGAACATGCAAATATTTAAGGGATTAAAATAATATTTTTCAATAATTTAAGAATTTAATTTGTTCATTTTTATAAATTAAAAAATTAAAATAATACTTTTCAATAATTTAATAAATTTCTATGTAAACAACTTTAAAAATGATAGGGAATACAAGTCGAATGTCTATTTCTAAAACTTTAGACTTATATGTCCAAGTCCTATTATTTGGAGCTCAAAAGGATAATTATAATTTAAATGGTCATTTCATCCCTACTTACCCCGTCGTTATGTCCACTATCCACAGGCCATCCTAATATTTGTTCATATATTACATATTTATCCATTTAGGCCTAGTTTAGGAATAAGTTTTTTAAAATAATTTTTTAATATTTTTGATAAAAATATAATATAAAAAAATTAATATATTTAGGATGATTTTTTAATTTTTTATAAAAAAATATATAAAAAAGTAAAAAATAAAAGAAATCTTTAACTTTATAATATAAGTTATTAATTTTTTAATTTTTTTAATAATTTTTTAATTAAATAATATTATCAAATGAAACATTAATTAAACATTAATTTACATATATCTATCCATATTTTCACCGCCATTATTATCACTGTCTGCTACACCTGTCACCGCTAATAACTTTTTAGGTAATTTTTTAATGTTACTGACTTTTCCAGTATATTGAAATAAAAAATAAAAAATAAAATATTTTATTCATCAAACAATTTCATTAAATATGTTTTATCACAAAAAAATTAGTGATCAAATAACATAGGACTGTATGAGTGTAATTTATTTTATTTTTTTCATCACTTTCTTTCACGTATATCTTGTGATATAGGTGCTATATATTTGAATGAAAGTGAAGCAGTAACAACTCTATAACAAAAAGCCGAATTAAAGATTTTGAAAACACCCCATTCAATACGGTGAGCTCTCTCTCTCTCTCTCTCTCTCTCTCTCTACATATATGTATATATATATATTTGTACATAAAAAATCTCTTGATTTAATGAAAAAGTGAATCCTGATCTTCTTTGTTGTTTGTTGTCTAGGATTCTTGATTTTCTTGTCTTTGCTTGTTCTTGTTGCTTTGAATTTAGTAGTAATGTAAAAAGTAAATCATGATTTCTTTGTTGTTTCTGTGGAGGATTTTTGATTTATTGCTTGTTCTTGTATTTTTAATTTCAGTTTGTTTCATCATGGTTATGTTCTTTCAAAATTAATCAATAATAATTATATATTGCGTGTACGTGTATATTAGACTATTCATTGATCACAACTTTCATTAGCTTATAGAAGTTGTTTTGAAAAGTTCTTTGACAGTTGACTTTTTTTTTCTTGTGAAGCACTGTTCTCTTAACCCCCAACAGCCCGAATTATGTTTTCTATTTCATTATCACTTTTCCATTTTTCAGAAGATATATCTGTCTTTAAATGATTACCAAACAGTTTTTCAACTTTTTTCAATTGTTACTCTAAGCCTTTACTTGTAATTTGATTAGAACTATCTCAAATGTCTGATTTGGATCCACTTTGGTTAGTCTGTTTTATATGTTTAGAATTCAAAATGATGCACAAGAATTGTTAGTCATTGTGAATTTTCTTGATTTCGGGATGTTATTAGCCCTGTCAACTTTGACTCTAGTGTTTTTCAGATTTTTCGGTAAAATTTTCTGGGTTTGCTTTAATTATAGCTTATTACTTATAGATTCCAGAGGAACTTAGGCCAAGTTTGGGAAGACTAAATAAGTGCACTTTTTGACTTTTTATGAAATATGGGTTGGGTTTGGGTTGGGTTTGAAGTGATGTGTTAGAGAGGTGATGTGACTTAAATAAGATGATGTGACTTAAATAGGATAGTGACTTTTTGACTTTTTGGCTTTTTCTAAACATCCCAAACTTGGCCTTAGTTCTTGACTAAGGGGAATTTATTTTAAAGCAGAGAAAATTGTGATGGAGTTCTAATGTCCAGTATTTACATTCTCAGTTCATCAATTTCAAGTTGAAGAAGAATGAGTGGGAATCACAATCATTCCGGTTATCCTGGTGGACAGTACCCTCTGCCTCCTGGGGCATACCCTCCCCAAGGATACCCTCCTCAGGCATACCCTCCCCAAGGATACCCTCCTCAGGCATATCCCCCTCAAGGTTACCCACAGGCTGGATACCCTCCCCCTAGCGGTTACCTTCCAGCTGGATATCCTCCCCCAGGTGGTTACCCTCCTAGCTGGATATCCTCCCCCAGATGGCCACCCACCAGCTGGATATCCTCCCCCAGGTGGATACCCACCATCACCATATCCTTCCCCAAGTGGATATCCACAAGTAGGTTATCCTAGTCCATCGGCTTCACAGCATTCAGGTATGTTTGATGCATTTATGCTTTTGGGATATAAATTTGACATCCTTATCTGTTTTTAGATATGTTTGTCAATAGATTATCATTGCTTCACTCGGGAGGGACCTTATTATTGGCTTTTCTTGCCGTGTGTTGTTATTTGATTTGTCCTCCAATATTAGGATATGTTTTTCATTTGGTTGTTAGCGCTTCACCTGTGAAGGACGTTATAGGCCTTTCTTGCTTTTACGTTGTGATGAGGGGAGTGGGCATGGTATGTACAGTTTTTAATTTTTTTGATCATGTCATTTAAATAGAATAGTTAGGGTTGAGCAAGGAAGCCGAAAAATATGCAAACTGAACTAGTTCAGACCAATCCGGTAGGTTTTGTTTGGTTTTTTATTTCGTGGTTCGGTCGTAGTTTGGAAAATTGAGAAATTGATCTCCATGGATAGGTTTCAGATTGATCCACGGCTATGTTACATGGACTCGGGTACGGGTGTCGGGTGCGGGTATGTATCTAGAGGTCGGACTCATTAAATCTTAAATTTAAGGGTACGCGGACTCGGTAAAAAAATATCATATTTTTATATTTTTAATCTAATATGTGAGATAAAATGGTATTATATGTAACTTACAGTGTCAAAATGATATTTATAGTAATTAAACAATAATATGCACATATGATAATTGTGTTATATACAATTATATAAGAAGTATCCGTTGAAAAGTATCCGACACATATCCCATACCCTTGTCCGAGTGTCGGGTGTCCGACACGGGTATTTGATCTATTTTGAAGAGTCCGTGTAACATAGATCCACGGTTCCGGATTGGAGCCGAACCAGACCGTATAACTTAAATTATATATATTTATTTGATAGATATTATGTTTGTTTAGGTTAATGATGGAACAATGTGCATATTTATGTTTTAAAAGTTTATGTTTCAAAAAATCATGACAGATTAATGTTAAACAATATTTGCTTAATGTTATGGTTTTGCTTAACTGGTGAATATTATGAGAGTAGTTTGTTTGATTGACATGTTATTATTATTTTTAAAATTTGTGATAGGTTGAATTTTTTTGAAAATGTTATATGATTTTTCTTGTGAACAGATTATATGAAATCGTGATTCCAAACCGAACCGAACTGTGATTCAATGGTTTGGTTTGGATTGGTTTTATGATTTTAATGGTTTGGTTTGGTTCCAATTCTTATGGCACTGGTCTTGGTTTCATCCCAAATTGATCAAAACCGGATCATGCTCACCCCTAAGAATAGTAGTGAAATTAGGTCCACTATAAGCCGCCTGCAAAGGGCTTTCATCCAAATATGATGACCTACTCAGGGCTTTCAAATATCGGTGATTTTTATTTCTATTAAAAAATTTGCTGTTAAAAAACTTCAGAGTCATTGTTGGGTGTGTTAAAGGTGATTGGTCACCACCTGCAAGAAATGCTTGAACAATAGTGGTTGGCACTTGGCAGAAGAAAGCAGGAGCTCCTAGAACCTTTGATTAGTTTGTGTGTCTATTCAGTGTTTTTGAATCCAGAACAAGAAACTCATACAACCAAGAACTATCTAGTGTGTGTTATCACCTAGCAGGCTTTAATCAGAAGTAAAATTAATTGTTTTTTTTAATGGATTTTGGCACCAAAAAGGTTTTAGAAGTCCCTTTCATCCCAGCAGTAAAGAGGAGTAAACTAAGATGTCCTAATTTGAAATACTGTAAAATTTGACGGTCTGTCTCTAATTCTCTCTCAGGGAGGGAGAAAAAAAGAAGAAAAAGAGAGTGAATTCAATGGTTCACGTCCAAGGTTCTGAAAAGCGGTTGCGGTCGCCGTAACGGTGGCGGTGGCGCGGTTGCAGTTGCGGAGTGTAAAGGCCGTAGCGTAACAGTTGCGGTAACCGGAACCGTGAATTTTTTTATTTTTTGTACAATTTGAAAAAAACTTATCGATGTGCATATTTTTTTTTCCATGATTATATTTATTGGGTTAAAAATAAATATTGATCAATTTTTGTAAATTTTTAAGTATGATCTAATATATTTCATATTTTTAAATCACTATAAATTAAGTTTTTTACATTTTATTTTGATAATTAATGACTTTATATTATACAAAAAATCAATCACTAACTATTATATATAAGATAAACAATGACAAAAGTAAGAAAATAAATAAGAGCCTAAATATATATATACATACATATTTTAACCAATCCAAATAGATAATGATCACACTTACTATTATTATTATTATTATTTTCAAACAATATATATATATAGACACACACAAACAAAATAGTTGAGTGACAGCAGCTGAATAAAATAGCATACGTCTTACAGCTTCAACAAGTCAATAACATGTTCTTCATCTTCCCTCTTCTCTCTCTCTCTCTATCTCTTGCTCTTCCATTTTCTCTCTTTATCTTCCCTCTTCTCTCTATTCATCTTCTCCCATTTTCAGCTTTTTTTCTGTATTTTTTCGAAAGAAACAGTTTGGAACCGTTACGTAACGGTGCGTAACAGGCCATTACGGCTGTTACGGCACCGTCACGACCGCTACGGCAGCCGCTGCGGCCGACACACTTGTGAATCTCAATCACACTGCAAAAGCGGCCGTAACGGGTGGCGGTAACCGCCAAAACCGTTACGTAAAACGGTTGCGGCCGCTTTTTAAAACCTTATTCACGTCTGATTATTGAACTTTCTTTTTTTTGTTAATTTTTCATTTCTCTGCCTCCTATTTACATCTACTAGTTTGCAATTTTAATATAAAAGCAAGGTAATGATGATCCCTAAGCAGGCAGGCTGGCAATGCTGTTTGTTCAATTGTAACACTAGGCTTTTATTATTATTATTTTTTCCCTTTGTTAATAATATGTTATTTCTGTCGTTAATAATATATACAGGGCATGGAGGACCTGGTATGGGAACACTGATAGCTGGGGGTGCTGCTGCTGCGGCTGCTGCTTATGGAGCTAATCATCTGTTACATGGCGCTCATCATCCGTCACATGGCAATCATCACCTGTCACATGGCCATCATCACCATGGGCACGGGAAATTCAAACATGGGAAGTTTGGCCATCATCACCATGGCCATCATCACCACGGGGGGAAGTTCAAGAAATGGAAGTGATTCCAGGGTGCTGCTTTATTGTCATACCAGTTTTGGTGTGTCATACCTTACTACTAGCATTGTTTGCTGCTGCTATTGTTTAGGCTTGCTGTGATTTTTGTCCCTTTGTTTTTTGAACCTCATGAATTGTGGATGCAATTTGGAAGTTACAGCATCAAGCTGCTTGGATATATAATTACAAATTTCTTATGTGGAATTTCTCTACATGTGAATGACATAGGTGGTGTGTAGTTCACTGGAATGAATGTGGAGTGGAATAGAATGTTTATTCCTAAGCCTTTTTACGAAATGATCATTCTCTTACAATGATGACTCCATTTGCAATACATTTTTCTTGACTTTCTTTAGTGAACCGAAGGTGGGAATGAATATTCTAAATGAAAGATGATTTTATTCCTATGAACCAAACATAAGTCTTTTGAGAAAGGAATTCATATAACCCTTATTTATTTTTTTGGCCTTGTAATTTTCCTTACAAGTATTTGCATAGTAATTGTCACAACATGCAAAAGGGTGGTTTGGCTTAACAATGAGGCTTACTGTTAGCGTTCTTAGTGGCGCAAGTTTGAGTCATGAAAACAATCTCTTTAGGCATGGGTGGTGAGGTTACGTTCGTTTGTCCTCCCTAGGCCTACTTTGATAGAAGTCTCGTGCATTGAGTTATTACTTGTAATTGTTGAAATGTGTCTGTCACAGGGTATGTTTGGTGGTTCTTTCAACTATGGTCCAATAAAAACAACATTCCCTTTCACACTTAAATATTTAGTATTTTTGTGAAAGCTACATCTTGGACAAAAGCAAGAAGGGAAAATAGTGAAGTCAAAAGTAGTGAAACTGGTTGTTGGAACTGATTGGCTGGTTGATTTATCTGTTTCAAGTTCATGAAATTGAAGATAGGAAAGTGTTTCTGTGCTTCTCAACTTCCTTTTATATTAGTTATTATATATATACATGTTATTTAGATGTTTTCCTTCTCACAATTCATATGTATTTATAAATTGGGATTTTAACTGATGCAATTGGTGTGTTGCTTCCTTGATATTTTCAGTTGCTACCATTCTTGTTTTTAAACATGAATACACTGGGGAAAAATGGTATTTGTCACAGATAAATTTTACTGTTTTATTTTGCCTACTATGTGTATCATAGAACATATGCCCATTGTCGCCGTGGCCGGCCCTGGGCATAGGCCCACCAAGCTATGGCTTCGAGCCTCTCAAAATAGAATAAAAAAAGGAGCCTCTCATATTATAATTTAATATAATATATTAGGTATGTTTTAAGTTTAAAAAAAATTTAAAAAGATCCAAACTAACTTAAAATAAATTGATTTATTGAAAAATTAAAAGGCCCATTTAAAATTAAAAGGGCCCATTCTTTCTCCCTATCTAATTTCTAACCCTGACTCTTTTGACACAAATCTTTTGTCCTTTATCTTCAATTTTTTTTTTTTCGTTGAATAAAAAAATAATATATAAAGGACCCCAAATGATCTAATGATATTTATTAACTCATTATTGGCTTTGGACCCGAAAATTTCAAGGTCGGGCCTGATTGTCGCCCGTTAAAAACTACATTAGAGACCAAGCGTTTTGGTGATGTATAACAATCCGGCTCATTGATGATTATATTTATGAATTTTGTTAACAAATATTCTAAGAATATAATAAATACTATTAACTAACACCATTACTATAGAAAATAGAGAAAGTTATGAATGTATAACACAAAAACTACCCTTTGATGTATGTCTTTCTATTTTATCTTCGGATAAATTATACTGACACCCCCTGATATTTCTTTTTAATACAGATCTTCCGCTCACATCTGAAAAATTAAACTTATTTCCTGTCAAATTAAAATAAAATATTTGTCCCTTAACCTTTATACATATAAATAATAAAATAATACTAATATTTTGTTCATGTCATTTCAAGAGAAATAACAATAATTTTTTTTGGTTTAACTTACAAAAAATTGATTTTTTTTTTCGTGTTTTTATTTTTATTTTTATTGATTTTTTTTTTAATTTTATTTTTTGGATACACCTAATCTAGATATATTTAAGAAATATAATACTTTTTATTTTTTAATTCACCAAATACAAAAAAATATATATATAAAATTTAGTAATGGTGTAATAAATGTGAATGACGGTGTTTGATAATACTGTAATAAATGTGGGTGACTAGATGAGAAAGAAAAATTATGGTGGAAATAAAAATGAAAAATTCTACTAGTATATAAAAATTTATACAAAAAATATCATAAAAAATATTGTGATAGTAATGTTATTGTAAATATAAATCATGTTCATGAGTATTTTGTTTTAAAGTGAAAGGTCACTATTAAGTTATATCATTGCGTTTGAAAATTTTATACAAAATTTAAGTTTGAATATCATCACTCAATAAGAACATATTTAGGTAGAATTTAATGATGGAAAGTTATAGATTGTAGTTACGATGATAGGAAGACAAAATGGTAGGAAAAATGGCAAAATGGTTACGTATTTAAAAAAAAGTTTAGAGCATGACATCAGCAATTCAGAAATAATTTGTAATGATATTATAAATTTCAGGGAGAGAAATGTAATTTTTCAAACATGAATAGAGAATCTGTATTAAACAAAAATCTCAGGAGGTGTTCAGTGTAGTTTACCCTTTATCTTTTATCTTTGTTTTTCTTTTGAACTTTTATTTCCTACCGGATATTCTTTCATGAATTAATATATTAAATAAATTTAGTAAATGGTGAAATACACCAATAATATGAGAATATTAATGCATTTTTTTTTTACATATTTAAAATTAAATATTAATATAAACGTGTAAAATAGTGTTAAAATGTATAAAAATGTCTATATATATATAATTTAAATATGCAAAAAAAAAAATGCATTAATATTCTATTTTTTTAAAATATTTTTTTTTATCATAAAAGAAATAAATATTAATCTTATATAAAAAAATAAAAAATTCGAAATTTATAAATAGTATTTAAATATTTAAAGAGCTCACTTATAACTTTTTTTCCTTATGACTCTTTAATATTTTATTATGTGCCTCATTTTCTACCACTTTATTAAGGGGCTGAAAAGAATATTGTTGGTATTTTACATTTTTGGTAAATATTTATCTAATATATTAATTCATAAAAGAATATCTGGGTGGGAAATGAAAACAAAAAAGAAAGAAGATAAAAGATAAAATAGAAAGAAATACACAAAATGGTAGCTTGGTCTTATCAGCAAAAATCCATATTTTTATGTTGTACATTTATAACTTCTTTTATTTTCTACAGTAGTGAGGTTAGTTAATAACATTTATTAGATTCTTAACAAGTGTGCACTTGTTAACAAAACTCTATATTTATTTACTTCTTAGAAAAATAAGATAACTAAAATCATGAATGATATGATATTCATATTATTTTTAGGGTGCTGCTATTAGCACTCATTAATTATTTTAGACACCTTATTTCTTTAGATTCCTATTTATAAATTTTAAAACTCTTAAAATTTCTTTTCTTTCTTTAAATAATATCAAAATTATTCTTGTAAAAATATTTCATTCATTCAATCAAATGCACACCCCTACACCCCACATCCCAAAAAGCTGCTCCTCAAAACCCTAACAAAACTTATGAAAGTGATTATTATTTCATCTCCACACACTTGTTTATGACTTAAGGACAAAAAAAAAAAAAAACTTTTAAGGCACACTTGTTGACAAAAAACATTGACAACATCTCTCTCTAACGGGTATTATCTCTCTCTAATGGATAGCTTGAGATCTACGCACTAACAATGGCCTCTTCCAGCGAGATCACTCTGATCTCTGCTGGAACAATCTCTGATGATCCCGACTCTCCGATCATCAATGAAGATCACCCTCTGGTTGAGATTTCACCGAATCCCCCCCTCTCTTTGCTGGTTGCCAACCAGTGACCATTGTAGAGGAACCTAAGCCTAATACCCTGTCCACTGCAACTGATGCTCAAATGCTTGATCCCTCTGCAAGCGCAATTGAAGATTCATCCCTAACCCACCCAATTGCAAAAGGGGATCAACGTATTAGGGCTTAAGAAACTGAAATCCAGCAAAAATCCTTCAATCAAGTGCTGCTAGACCCAAAATTCAAAGAAAAACTTTTCGATAATGATGTGGACAATCTCTCTACCGACGATGAGCTCATGAGTGATGGAGAAATGGAAGACCTACCTGAGGCGGACTCAAATATCAGCACCTCTATACCCAGAGTCCTTCTCCTTCAAAGCCTTTTATGCTGTGTTTGGTTGAGGGATTTGAAAAGGGATTTGGAAAGGGAAATAGAAAAGCTAGGTGAAATGTGAAAAAAATATACTTACATTTCACATAGTTTCACACACCTTTTCCCTTTCTCTTTCCAAATTCCTCCCCAAATCCCCTAACCAAACACAGCGTTAAAGAAAATCCGAAGGCCATGGAAGGACTGCTTAATTGTTAAATTAATGGGCATGAGCATAGGTTACAAAGCTTTACTGAATAGGGTCAAGAGGCTATGGGAAATCCAAGGTGATTTCGGAGCTGTTGATCTGGGATTAGGATTTTTCCTATTCAAGTTTGAGGTAAAGTCTGATTTCACAAAAGTATTCATAGGAGGCCCATGGGTTATTTTAGATCACTATTTGACTGTGAGAAAATGGAAGGCAGATTTCAAGCCATCTATAGCTGAAGACATCTCCATAGCTGTGTGGGTGAGGTTCCCATAATTGCCTATTGAATACTACAATGAAAAGGTCCTCTTCCACATAGCCAAGCTAATTAGCAAGCCAATCAAAGTTGATATCAACACTGCTACAACAACCAGAGGGCGCTATGCTAGAGTTTGTGTAGAAATCAACCTGGGAAACCTGCTAACTTCGCAATTCGCTATAGGTAAATATGTCTATAATATAGAATATGAACACTTACACCTTTTTTGTTTTTCTTGCGGCAGGGTGGGTCACCGGCAAGAGCATTGTGGAAGGACTCTGACTACGAACCCAGACAAGTCCACAGAAGCTTTAGACAGCACCAACGCACACCGGCGCGTGGAAAACTCAGCTTCTGCTAAAACTATGGAGCCCGGATCAGACAAAACTAGGTATGGGCCATGGATGCTAGTAGCTTGAAAGCCCAAAAGACCAAACCAAGGGAAAAAAACCTATAACCAACCAACCCAATTTGGAGAAGAACAGATTTGGTCCGCTACAAAATGCTAAAGAAGGCCCATTCAAATACAAACATTCTGAACCTAAACACAAAGCTAAAATAGGCCAACTCAACCCTCTACTTCTAAGCCCAACACTGTTTATACAGCCATAGAAAATCAGCCAGATTCCTCTTGTATGGATAGAGATATGTTATTGACTTCGGATGTAGACACAATCCTTGAAGTGCAAATCACCACCGTCAATGCCTTATCTCCTTCTGAGAAACCTGCAATGAAGAGTAATAAAGTTGATATTGCAATGAGAAGAAATAAAGCTGATGCTTTCTGTCAACCCTTCGTCTACTTTTACAACCTCAACAGAGATGGAAAATTTTCAAAACTCTCTTACCTCTCCAAACCATAACCAACTAGCAAATGGCCTAAACTCCAATCCCTCTAATTTCACCCAACATTATCGCTCTCATTTATCTCCAGTTCAATCTAACCTTAAAGAAAGACCCCCCTGATACCTCAATTCGTCATGGATCCAACAGAACTGACCCATCATCGCATAAAATACAACAATGTGAGTTTGTTCATCGAGCCAGAGACCGAAGCAACTCACCTAGTCGTCGTAGAATGGTGGGTAGAACAAGCAAGGATGAGTATCGAACCAAGATGGAAATGCCTCTCAGGCCACATTCAACACTTGGTGAAACTAGTATCAATGAAGTCCACTATAGAAGATTACAAGAGAGTTAATCACATCGTGGGTCAACCAGACTTCGACACTCCCCCAGAACTTCCCAATAAGGGATCAATGAATTTGCTTATCTGGAACTGCCAGGAGGCTGGCAATAACACCTTCAAGAGAAACATGCGGGATCTTATCCAAAATCACAAACCTGATATGATAATTCTCATGGAAACCAAAGTCACACTTACTTCTATGGGCACATTCTTCAATAACTTGGGCTTCACTGCCTTGTCTAGTGTTGATCCAAATGGTAGAGCTGGAGGAATTTGGCTCTTATGGGAGCCCTCGCAGGTCAGTATTAATGAATTCGAAGCCAACCACCAAGTAATACATGCCACAATCAACAGAGTGGATTACGAGGAATGGGTTCTTTCAACTGTATATGCTAGTCCTAATCCAAAAAATAGAGATGCTCTATGGGAAGGCATTGAAGCTATCTTTGAAGGCACTCAAAGCCCATGGCTAGTGGCAGGTGACGTTAATGATTTTGCTAATCAAGAGGAAAGAAGAAGTTTCACCCCCAACACTAATACGAGTAGGAATTCAAAATTTCTTGAGAGACTCAGCAATGCAACCTCATGGACATGGGCTGTTCTAGTCCAAAACTTACTTGGACTAATAACCGTCAAGGATTAGCCAATACCAAAGAAAGACTTGATCGTGCTCTTTGCAATACTCAATGGATGAACGCATTCCCTCAAAGTTGTGTCCGGAATCTTCATCGAACATACTCAGACCATGTTCCGTTGGTGGTCTACATTGAGGGTATGAACTCTACCCCTACTCCAGTTAATAGACCTTTTAAATTTGAAGCTGCTTGGATTACTCATCCTAATTTTAAAGAATTTATTCAAAATGCTTGGAATGAATGTGACTCTTCCTTGATTGATAAAACCAACTTCATGATGTCTAAAGCTAAAATTTGGAACAAAGACATTTTTCGCAACATTTTTCATAAAAAAAAAAGAGACTTCTATCTCGCATTGAAGGTATTCAAAATGCCTAAGACATTATGTTTACTCACAACATGTTTCTCTTTGAAAAAGACCTCATAAAATAATTCAATCTTGTTCTTTGCCAAGAGGAAATCCTTTGGTATAAAAAATCTAGAGTTAAGTGGCTCACCCAATGAGAGAGAAATACCAAGTATTTTCACATGGCTACCATTACTAGAAGAAGAAAACTTAGAATCTACATGGTTTGTGATGATAATGGTATCTGGATTAACAACCCCAATGACTTCAAATCCCTTGTTATTAATTATTTTTGCAATCTCTTTAGTCATGAAGATGTCCTAACTCTTGAGCATTACAATAACATTGTAAAAGTTAAAATCAGCGAAGAAGAGAATCATCATCTTAAGCAACCTGTTAGTGATAAAGAGATCGGCGACACTGTTAAGAACATTGGGGCCTTTAAAGCCCCTAGCCCTGATGGTGTTCAAGGCATCTTTTATCATAAATTTTGGGACATTGTTGGTCCATCTGTTTGTATGTTTGTTAAAAACTGTTTTGCCAATAAGGAAATTCCTATTGAGGCTAATGAAACCTTGATCACTTTGATTCCCAAAATTGATAACTCTGAGAATATCAAGCAATTTAGGCCTGTCAGCCTTTGCAATGTTAGCTACAAAATAATCACTAAAATTATTGTTAATAGAATTATACCTCTTCTTGATCAGATTATCAGCCCCAATCAAAGTAGCTTTATTTTTGGTAGATCAACCACTGATAACATCATCATTACCCAAGAAATTTTGCACACTTTGAGACATAAAAAAGGCAAACTTGGTGGTATGATTCTTAAAATTGACCTTGAAAAAGCTTTTGATAGGATATCTTGGGACTTTATTTTTAATACCCTTGTTGAATTTAATTTTAATGAAGACTTGATTGATCTTATTATGAGCTGTATCTCTTTTGTGAACACTGCTATTTTATGGAATGGTGAAGCCTTGCCAGCATTTTACACTGGTAGAGACATCAGACAGGGTGATCCCTTTTCTCCCTATATTTTTGTCCTTTGCATAGAAAGGCTCTCTAACATGATCAATCTTAAGGTTGATCCTAGTGATTGGAGAGGGATTAAAGCCTTCAATAACTGCCCTCCTCTAACTCACATTTTCTTTGCTGATGACCTCATTCTTTTTGCTCAAGCGAATATGGTTAATTGTGATGTGGTGATGGAAGTTTTGAATGATTTTTGTGATATTTCTGGCCAAAAAATCAATTTTCACAAGTCCAATCTTTTTATCTCTTCTAATGTCTCTAGGAATAAGGCTTGAAATCGTAGCCACCATTGTAGTATTCCTCTCACTCAAGATCTTGGTAAATACCTTGGCACTCCTTTTTTTCACAACCGTGTCAATAGAGTTCAATTCTAATTCATCGTTGAAAAAATGCTCAAATACACTCTCCTTGGCTGGTAGAGCAACCCTCATCCAATTTGTCACCTCAGCCATGCCCTCCTATGCTATGCAAACCATTGAGATTCCTAAAAACCTTTGCAATAACATTGACAAATTAGACATAAACTTTCTTTGGGACGACTCTACTTTCAAGAAAAGAGTTCACCTCATTAATTGGGACCAAGTTTGCTTACCTAAAAATAAAGGGGGTCTTGGCATTAGAAAGGCTAGCCACCATAATCATGCCCTCATTGCCAAACTAGGTTGGAAGATCCTTAATGATGATCATAGCATTGTGGACTGATATCTTGAAAAAGAAGTACCTCCATAAACACTCCCTTTTTGACTGGCTTTTGGGTAAGAAAGGCTTTCCCTTGTGGAAAAACATTGTCAAAACTAGAGATACTCTTAGACTAGGTACCAAATGGACTATTGGGGATGCTAATAAAGCTTCTCTTTGGAATGACTGGTGGTGCGGAACCCAACATTTAGCTAATACTTCACCTAGCCCTCACACTAACACTCATAACACTGTCAACACTATTAATGAGGAGGGGGACTGGAATTTGAACCCGATTACTAGTCACCTTTTTACCTACTGATATTGCTAACATCCATAAAGTCAAACTTCCCCAATTTGTGACTTTTCCTGATAAACCCCACTAGACAGGTTCTCCCCAAGGTAGATTCTCTTCCAAATCTGCTTATGACCTCATCATTAATTGGATTTGGAAATTAAAAATTCCTCAAGAACTCAAAGGCTTCTTCTGGCTTGTTATGCATGGTAGACTCCTCACAAACCAACTTAGAGTCAGCAGAGGTTTTGACAGCAATGATCTTTGTCCTAGATGCCATTCTAATGGGAAAAGCATGAGCCACCTCCTTAGAGATTGCTATTACTCAAGGGAGTTGCGGAAAAATTTGAAAAATGATCAATGGATTAGGGATGGCATTGATAAGCCTCTGGATGTTTGGCTTTCCTTTAATCTTTGTGATAAAACTAAACTTGCAAGTATCAATTGGAACATATGGTTCACTGTCACCCTTTGGTTCATTTGGAAAGGTAGGAATAAAACTGTTTTTGATAACTGTGATGTTCACATTAGTGACAGCTTACGCGTAGTGTTCCAGTATACTCAAGAGATCCATGAGGCCTTCCAATTCCCCCTAAGCTCTGATCATCAAAGAATTAAACTAATCAATTGGTTGCCTCCTCCTATAGGTAATATCAAGCTAAATGCTGATGGATGTACCAAGGAAAGTTTAGGAAAAGCTGGTTTTAGAGGACTCTTTAGAGATGCAAAAAGTTCTTGGATTCTGGGATACTCTGGAAAGTTGGATGTAGCAACAAGCCTCGAAGCAGAAATATGGGCTATTTATCGCGGAACAACCATCATTCATGAAAAAGGTTGGAGAAATGTAATAATTGAAATAGACTGTCAAGATGCTGTCAATGTCATCAATGAAGGAGCTCATCCAAACTGCCCTTACCGTGCTCTTGTGGAATGACATTAAATTCCTTACTTCTCGTATGGACTGCATTATCAAACACATTTTTCGAGAAGCCAATCAGTGCACAGATGCCCATGCTCATATGAGAGAAAACCAGGTGGAAGATTTGAAGATCTATGAAGACCCCCCTATTTTGTTAAGGCCCATTCTAGTGGCTGATATGGTTGGAATTGTGTATGAGAAGGATTAACCCTCTCTTTTCATTTTTATTCTGTTGTTTAACTTTCCTTATTACCTAAAAAAGACTTGAGAAAATGAATGTAAGGTTTTTTGTTTTTGATTCAAAATTCTCCTTTTGTGGGTTCTGCAATCTCCATAAGTTTCGGTTATCTATTCCTGAACAAATAAGAAATGTTCAATTACCTGTTCTAGAACAAATGAATAATGTTCAGGTATGTGTTCCCGAATTTCGATCATATGTTCAAGAGTTCAGTCCCGAAAAAATAATGAACATTTTTTTATTATTTTTGTCATTTTTTTTCAAGAAACTTACCCTCACAAGGCCAATCTCCTCTGAGCTAAGAATACCATCAAAGTTATGAATCTCTTTTGAGTTTTTATTGTTGTACTCCTCTAGTCTCAAAGAATTGCAATTGTCGGAAAAATTTCACTCATTATTATTGCTAGAGAAGTGTAGGTAATCAAATGGTTGCCACCGTTATCGTTGCCACCGTTATCGCCGGAATATTACCGCCAAAAGGGTTTTTAAGATTTTAAGGGTGGGTAGGTTTTGAATGTGGGATTTTGAGAAGATGGATATGTGGTTATGGAGGTAGATGCCTCTAGTGGATGTATGAGCTTAATTGTGAAATAAGGTATTCCAAAATTATTAATATCCTTTTTAATAATTTCATTTGAGGTTATTATTGTAATAAAAAAAAAACTAAAAAAATAAAGGGTCCAAAATAATTGATGAAGTGCTAATAGTAACACTCTATTTTTATAGCCTTACATCCGTTTTTTTTTTAGACATAATGACAAAAAAAGAATAAAAAAGATTACAACTGAATATCATTTCTCAATTTGAAAGCGAATAAGTATTAAGATAATTTTCAATAAATAGTACTATTGCAATTATAATTGTGTTAATGTTATATTTTAGTCCGATATATTATCAAAATATTATATTTTTACGATAAATTACATTGACATCTCTTGAGATTTTAAAATAATTAAACTAACTTCCATTTTAATAAGGTTAAATAGACTGAAACTAATGCAGGTGATATAAAAATACAAAAACTAATAATGTGAACTTAAGGTTAACCTTCGGCGAAAGACCATAGTCACATGCTTAATGTGAACTTAAGTGGAACTTAGGTTCACATTAGGGGGTAGGGAGCTAAAGTGATGAACAAACTTAAAGAGTTTGACACTTGTTGAAATAGGGCTTAACACTTGTTGAAATTTCAGAAAAATTTACAAGTTGGAGTTAGTCGAGGTAATTGTGAATAAAGTATCCGAGATACATATTACCTGAGGTAACCAACCAGGTTGTCCAAGCTTGGAAATGGTGAAGTCTTAATAGAAGATAGCATATGAAGGTAAAAAGCAATACTAAATAACACTTGTAAAAATATTTTGATATTTTCAAAGTGTTAGCTGAGGTATGGCAATGGTTGACCGAGGAAAACATTCAAGGTTTATATCCGAGGTATTATATCCCGGAGTTATTATACAGTTAAGGTATACTTTAAAGAAATGCAAAAATATTCTAAGTATGGAAACATGAAAGGCATGAAGAAAAGCAATAAACATGCATAGAAGAAAGAAAAGCATACATTCAGCACTTAGAAGAAAATATAAGATTTGCATTTAGAAAAGAAACTTGTTTAGATACAAAAAGGCACTTCGGCCTGGCATAAGAGATTACTTGTTCATTTACAAAGACAAAAGGGGCACATCTGCTAAATATAAAGCTAACATTGTTCAAAAAAAAAGATTACGGCTATTCAAAAGTAAGAACAAAAAGTACTAAAGGGAGGAAAGACCAAAGTTTATGCATTTTTCACAGTCTGCCCCTGTGACGACCAGGTCTTGTTTTCTTTCTTTTTCTTTCTTTTTCACTCCATTCTTTTCTTGCTCTCATTGGGTTTGAAACGTCCGGAAATAATTCTCAAAATTTAGTTCTTATTCTTGTCTTGTTCGGTGTGGAATTTCACCTGTTCCGGAGAGTGCACAGTTGGGTTCGGAGTGCCCGGGAGTGAAGCCGGAAAATTCTGGGATGGAGGTCAGGGGCCACACGTGCGGAGAGTGAGGCCGCACGTGTGGAATTCAGGGGTTTGTTGGCTTGCATACTGCTTTATATGCACGAGCGGGCAGAGGTGCGGGAGAGGATCCCCGCACGTGCGGGGATGAAGGCCGCACGTGCGGGAGAGGCACTCCGCACGTGCGGGGAAGGGCGCCGCATGTGCGGCAGACTGTCAGTCCGAAATTCTGTTTTTTTTTTTTTTTTTTTTTTTTTTTTTTTTATGTTTTTTTATGTTTTTGGTCCAAATGTATCCCTCATTTTACACCTCTCTCTCACACTCTAAACCCTATTTTTCTCCCCATTCTTTCTAGAAAACTTCCTCACACACTAAGACTCTTTGATTTTGCAAATTTTTGGGTCAAGATCATCATCATTTTCCTCTAATCTTGAAGATCTAAAGTTAGGGGTTCATTTGGTGTGGTGGAAATCCAAGACCCTCTTCTCCTTGAAACTAGGGTTTCATCTTCTCTTCATCATCAACACTTTGAGGTAGGGATTTCTTGAGTTATATATACACGTTTTGCCACATTAATGTTGATTTAAAGGTGTCATTGAAAGTTTTGTGTTAGGTTTTTAGATTTTGATTTAAATGTAGAGAGTTTTGAATGTGGGTTTGTAACTCAATTTTTTTTTTTATTACTATTTCTTAAGGGTTTCCCTCTATTAAACTCATGAAAAAATAGTTGATGGAGTTTACTTAATGTTTGAGAAATGAGATGTCATTTTAACATCATCACTAACACTTGAACATGTAATGTTGTAAATGAAAAATTGTGATACACCATGGGTTATGAGAATTGTAACCATTGGAGATTAATATATGGAAACATCATATGTACTATTGAAGGAATTTGATTGTTGAGGCTTGTGAAATGAGAAGTTGTAAATATGTGTTTATGACATATGGTGGTTTTATGAAACAACAGTGAAAGGGGTAATTGTGAAGGTGATTGTGGATATTCTTTTGAGACATTTTGAAATAAAGAAATGCTATGAGTTAGTAGTTATTTGCATCCCATTTTTAATCGATTTGTTGTCATTATTGTACATCTTGACATGTGTTGGAAAATGTTTACTTTAAAGAAAGAATATATATTGGAATGAGAACTTTGGTAATGTGAATGGCGTAAATACGTGGTAAGTCCGGATAGGGGGTGTAGTTGAGTTTGATAAGTTAGCCTAAGTATCCATGGTAAAAGACCAGAAAACTGTGCGGATAGGTGTCGAACCTTCCGGTTAATACCGATAAAAATGACAGTTTGGTAGTACTCGTAGAGTCTACTTGTAGACACCAGCCTAGGGATTACCAGTGTTGTATTTACTGCCCCTATTGATTAAAATTGGAAGTTTTTGAAATGCGTTGAGATTGTTAACTTTTATTGAAATGGAAATTTTAAGAAGAGCATGAAATGAAATTTTCTTTAAGAAAGCATGGCATAGCATGAACATTTGCATTTTTATTGAGAATTGTATAACTGTATATACTTTGTTAGAATTCTCTATTGAGCTTTATGCTCACCCCTATGGGACTTTGGTGCAAGTAAAGACGTGGTGATCCCGTGAAGTTGAGGGTGCGGATAATTGTAAAGAGTACATAGCTCTTATTTTGTTGTGATCTTTTTGTAAGCCAATGGCTAATGTGTTTGGGTCCGAGAGACCATTTTGTGTAACCGGGCTATTGCCTTGGAAGATGTAAGCCCTTCAAGGCATTTTATTAGTTTGAGATTTGAGGCTTCACATGCTATAGATTTATGTATCTTTGTGTGTTGTGAATGTATATCGCATGTGGAACTTTTGTATTGAACCCATTTATTATATATGTGAAGATGGAGGGATTATTGTCATTTTGTAGTGAATGCTTATTAATGTAGATAGTTCATGTTGAATTATTTCGGGGTGTTACAGCTCTGTCTTGGCAATTGGCATTGTGTTAGCCTCGGCAGACAACTGGGCAGACCTTTCAGCTTAGACCTTGGTGTCGATCTTAAGTAGTGTGTCATCAAGGCTCTTGTTGGAAGTCTCGACCTCGGCCTCAGAAGTGGTCTTTTGGACCTCGTCCTTCTCATCCTGAGTCTAGTCAAGGACTTGCTCATTCAGAGTTGGGGATTTGACCCCAGCAGAACTTTTGCCACTGGTCTCAACCTCAGCTTCTTCGTCCCTCTCAGCCTCATCCTCAGACTGGCTTGGAGTGGAAGGGAGCGGCATAGCAAGTCGGCTTTCGTCCCTCAGGGGTGAGTCATCGGGAATAGCAAGTTCCTTCAAAGCAGCCATCCAACCAAGGGTGTAACGCCTGTTGCATGCCTGTTTGACTTGTTTCTTGTGTTCATCATGGACATCGGCTGCCCGCTCAACGTAGGCCTTCTCATCAGCCATTTTGATTTCGGCCGCCTTTGTAGCCACTGCTGTTTGGAGCTCGGTTTGGGCTTGGGCCTCTTTCTCCTTGGCCTCTTTTGCCTCGACTTGAGCAACCTCGGTAACATTTTCTGCAGCCTCAGTGCGGTCCTCGGCCTTCTTCAAGGCTGACTCAGTAGCCTTGGCCTGATCTAGAAGACCTCAGATACGGGCCTCGGCTTTGTTTAGTGAGGAAAGGAGTTTGGCTGCCTCATTTATTTTTTGCGTTAGTTCTTTTTTGAACTTATTGGTCTTGACTGCAAGGGAGTGACCCTGTTAGATAACCTGCAAGAATGCAAAGAAAATTCGTTAAGTATGAAAACAGGAGTTGAAATTTAACTAAAAATTACAAGTGTTGAGACTTACCAAGACAGAATGCTGTACCATCATCGCGTAATTTTCATACTCTGAAAGCTCAGACATCTGATTGATGTCAGCTGGAAGTAGAACGGTGGTGGAAATGGCGACACCGACTTCTAGACTGTCGAGCGCGCTATCCCTGGCTAAGAGAGGTCGGTCTCCGACCGTGACGGATGGAGTCCAAGGAGCGTCGGCGCGAAATCCAGAGAGCTTAGAAGACCCACCGGACCTTGGCTTTTTTGGCTGAGGATGGTCAGATGCCTCGGCCTTGGCAGGCCTTTTCTCGGCAGACTTCTCTACTTCAGCCAATTTTGAAATTGGCACTGTGTCTTCTGACTCCACCTCGATGGCACTGGGTTTGGCCTTAGTCCTTTTAACCCTCTTTGCCTTGGGTTTTGGTTGCGATTGGGAAGGAGAGGAGGAGTGGACTGACACCACGCTTGGGATGTTAGCAAGAAGGTCATCTGGGATGATTTTTGCACGACCCATTTCCTCGGCGGTAGCGGCAATGGTAACTTTGGTACCGAAGCGGATTGCTGAAAGTGCAGTAGATGGGTTTGCTGGATCATAAGCCGATACCTCAAAGTATTGGTGTTTACGGTTACGAGTTCTGCCGGCAAGAGTAGAAATTGGAACTCGGCGTCGACGTTGGCGTTGAGATGGAGAAATTAGTTGAGGGGCATAAGTGGTTGGCTACTCAACTGGGTCAGAGGTGGAAGCTTGGTCTGGCCTTGGAGATGAAGCTGTTGGAGGAGTTAAAGCAGATGGAGAAGTCTTGCTACACCTAAGAACGTTGAGCAGAGTTGACTTGTATGTGGGGATATAGTTGAGTCGTAAAGGCACTTTGTGGAGGTCAATGGATAGGCCCAGCAGCCTCTTCAAGTCTTTGCTGGGGAAAAAAGATTGGCGGAAGTCCTTCAATGGTTGGAGAAGAGTTGCAAAAAGAAGAAAACAGATATTAGAACAAATAAAGTGGTAAAGTCTTAAACAGAGAAATTGACACTTAGTTCTTACCCTCATCCTCTTTAAACACCGATCGGCGTAGAGGGAAGAGATGAAGATCATCATCTAGAGTAAATTCCCAGTTACCCGAGACAATCAGGTAATTGTCTCCAGCACCCTTGTTGGAGTTTGGAAGGTCGCCTATGATTTTGTAGACTTTGGATCTTGATTTGAGGTAGTAAATGTAGCCTTTTTCAAACTTTAAGCCACACATGGTATAACAAAATTAGATGTCGGCTAGTGAGCTAGGGCAATTATGCCATTAATGACCCTATAGGAGTTAATGGCCAGTTGCATAGAGTTGAGTTCGTAGTAGTTGAGGATTTCCCTAAACAAGATGTCTAAGGGAAGTCGAAGTCCACACTCGATAAATGCTACCACGGGAAAGGGCATGGAGTCTCCAGCTAGCATGATAGAGTCTTCCTCTCCAGCCAACCTTATCTGAACGTCGGCTGGAATGGAAAACTCTTGCCTAAAGTACTCCAGCTTGGTAGGGGTGTCAACTCTCTACCTAAACATTCCCATGATGTCAGCTTAGGGAGGATTGGTGCAAAATTTCAGAAAAGAATATTTGGTATGAGTTTTGAAAACCTCGGCTAAACCCTAAACTGGCTCTGGAGCTAGGATTTTGAAGATCTAAAGGAATCTTGTTTTAGTTTTCTTAAGGAACAGGGTTCTAAATCAAATCTCAAACCTAAGTCTATACTGAAGTAAGAATCAAAGACAAGAATCTGAAGGCAAGCCAAGACAAAGCAAAAAGGAATGCGAATTAGAATCAAGAAAGCAACATCCAAGAAACAAGGAAAGTACAGATTCATGAACACTGAGTGAGTGTGTGAAGAACAGTGTGCAAATGTCTTAAGCAAAAAACATGATTGGCATTTTTGAAAGACTACACAAATTCAAGATTCAAGAACAGGAAATTGACTCATAATCGAAGAAAAAACAGAGTGCAACCATGAAAACAAATTCAATAGAAACAGAACAAACATATGGTAAAGAAGGAACATATTCAGAATAATGAAGGGTTGGAATTGAAATTGAAAGAAACTAGGAACTCACCAGTTGGGTCTGAGCTCGAGGACACCGGTTTGAGGTTCGCCGGAGTCAGACGGTGACAACGAGTGGAGTAGAATAGTGAATGTTTCGCTGAAGGAAGTGAACGGAGCACAGTTGCAGAGAGCTCGAAGAGACAGCAATGGAGGTTGGGAAATTATTAGAGAGAGAAAATCTTGAGCACAGAGAGAATGCGAGAATACGAAGTGAGAAAACGAAGAGAGAGAGAGAGAGTTTTGTTGAAACTCGAAAAGGCAACAAAAGGAAATGAATACACCTTAAATGACGTGTCTGTCAGGCGGTGTGCACAGAAGTGACGCGACTTAATAACACATGTCAGGTACGAACTAATGAGAGAAAGACGCGTGGCGAAAATGGTTGGGAAAACCTTGAGTGACAGCACATGCGCAGATAAAACTCTTGGAGTTTTTGATTTAATGAGGCAAAAACCTCGGCTAGAGGAACGATTTTGGTTGAAAAAACTTAAAGAACTTGGTTTTTGGTTCTTGGTTTGTGACGAGTGGACAGTTGAGTCCTGGGTACATGAAGCCGACGAGTAATGATCTCGGACGTGGAAGAAAGAACGAATTTCAGCCGACGTGGTAAATGAACTAGCAATGTAGGTTCCATCACCTCAGGTTACTGAGGTAATAGAACCTAGGGGGCAGTTGTAGGGCATAATGTGTGAATGACAGCACATAGTTAAGGTGATGCTGAAGTATCAGTCGAGATGCCACGTGGCCTGGTCATGACGCCGAGGTGATCTCGTCTAGACCGAGATTATTTGTGAGGATATCAGAATTCGGGATGAGCGAATAAGGGACAAGAGTCCTAGAACAGGGGAGGATCTTAGTCTAGATAAAAATAAAACTCTTAAGGAGTTTATCCCTATCTAGCTGGGAGTCTAGGATGAGCATTGAGGTTGAGTCCACTAAAGTAAGGCTTCTATAAGGATCAGGTCAGTGCTGGCTATAAAAACAGGGCACCCCCGCGGGACTCAGGTATGTGTGATATACTATAAGCAGTAAGTTCTTTCTTGTGAGTTGAGCACAATTGGCTATCTTTGAGAGATAATTATTGACTTGATCGTCGGAATGCCCTCAGGTGGATGAACCACTGCCGAATTCTTATCTTTCTGTGATAAGTTGTTCGGGCTTAATCTATTTTTTCGGTGCTCTCTTGCTGACTTTTCTTGTTTGGTTGTGTAGTCAAAAATTAACACCCATAATTAATATTGAAAAAAACTTTAATTCATTTTCCCAATTTAAACTTACATGAAATAAATTAAATCAAATTTAATGGTTTGTATTTTTTTATGGAATGTTTTAAAGTTTCATTTTGAATTAAAATTATTTATATGATGGTTAGTATTTTTTTAAACATTAATTTTATTTTTATATTATTCTTTTTTAAAAAAATGCATAAAATGACATTTTCAGGAAAGTACAGTAAATTTTAAAAAAAGAAGAAGTTAATGATCAAACATTCATTACATTGAAATTTGGCACAATATTTTTTGCATGATGGCATGATTGATAACACTAGGAGCATCTCCTAATATTTTTAAGATAGTACAATAAATTTAAAAAAGTTGATAACCAATTCACTGTTTTAAAATTTGGCACAATATTTTTTTGGATGATGGCATGATTGATAACACTAGGAGCATCTCCTAACATTTTTAAGATAGTACAATAAATTTAAAAAAAGTTGATAATCAATTCATTGTTTTAAAATTTGGCAGAATACTTTTAGCATGATGGCATGATTGATAACACTAGTAACATCTGTGATGATAGGCTATTGGAGTTGTCAAATTTTGACAACAGTAATCAAAATTAACTTTCACTATACCAATTGTCAAATTATGACAATGTCAAAACTAGGGCAAAGTTTGGCGTAAGTTTTGACAATGGCAAATCTACTAAATCATCATCCCAATTGTTTCTCTTCCTCATCATTTTCTAGCAAAACTCGCCCAAATGGAAAATATTTTTTTTTTAAAAAACAAAATTCAAAACAACAACAAAAATCTCTAGAAATACAATAATCACAACAACAACTACAATAATCAAGCACTTTCAGAGAAATTTTAAATAAATTTATCACAAATTTCAAGTAATCTCAAACAAAGCAAAATGAATCTCAACTAAAAGAAAGAAGAAAAAAGAAGCAAAAAAACCACGAAAAGATCATGAATACCTAAATAATATTAATAATATTTTTAATTGAAAACCTCATGAATATCAAAATTTTTATTGAATATCTTTTGACATTTTCAAATTTTAATTAATTAAATGACTATATTACCCCTGCTAGAATAATTGTAATTGCTAAGAGTTTATTGCGGGACTTGGGGCGATTTGTTTAAAATATAAGATGATTTTATAGTCATTTTCTTTGGGGTTGGTGCCTTGGGCCAAAGTATGCTAATTATACGAGGGGAGAAGAGTATTTCTATCTTGTAAATTTAATAACATCATGCTTTTGCAAATAATTTTAAGCATTTCATCTGTTTTGAAAATTTTGAAACATCTTACTTATTTACAAATTATTTTTATTCCTACCATTTTTCTGTAATTTCCCCATGAATTTACAGCACCGAGACCAAAAAGCCTAAAAAGATGCCCTCTACCAACCAAACAACCATGATTTTTTTTTTCCCCTCCAACGATTCTGGGAACTCGCTAAAAATAAATAAAAAATAATAAATAAAAAAGGGGTCAAGATTGATGGTGTAACTGTAACTATACAATCACTTTCATTATACAGTGGCCTTGTTTGGATAGAGGGTTGGAGGCCAAAATAATTAATAAAAATAAAATAAATTAAAATAATTAATAAGATAAAATATCATATTTAAATTATGATCATTTTATTTTTTCTTTCATAACTATTAAATCAATTATAAATAAAAAAAAAGTTAACTATCTTCTCAAATACAATTTTTTTAACTAGACTAAAATAGTCAAGTTCCAAGCAGGGCCATATAAATTTGACAGTCTAGGATACTTGTTGATTTTTTCCCCTCCTAATTATAGACTTTTCCATTTTTTTATTAATTTTTTGAAAATAAATAAATAAATAAAAATCACATTTTTAAGCTGATAAGCCTAGTATGGAGGTAATTATTAGGGACAGTTTTTAATAGGTAATTATTAGGGACAATTTTTAATAGGGAATTCAATCTAGCAAAATTCTCTAGTCTAAACTAGAAAAAATTCAATCTAAATCAGAGAAATTCTCTCCGATTTACTTATAATTTTTTCTGATTTGTTTATCATTTTCTCTACCTTCAACAAAACTAGAGAAATTCTCTCCAAAACAATATGGAAGCCCTATCATCGGCTTT
This sequence comes from Camellia oleifera, assembly GCA_022316695.1. Lineage (NCBI taxonomy): Eukaryota > Viridiplantae > Streptophyta > Magnoliopsida > Ericales > Theaceae > Camellia > Camellia oleifera. The sequence goes on from CM039305.1 coordinate 160,707,085, forward strand.
GCCTCTCTTAGATAGCCATTTGAACTCTTCATATTCTCTCTGCAATGTAAATCAACAACCTCTACCTCTCTTAGATAGCCATTTGTTCAAAATTTGACATTCCATCCAGATAGATGAATGCAGTCTTTCCAATCTAAGGCACATTTTTTACAATTTTGTTTTTCCCTAAATTGAATTTAATGTTTAAACAAAGATAGTATTAAAATCAGAGAAGTAGTGGTAGTAGTTACCTTCATAGCTGAGGAGTGACGACCATGTGAGTGAGGCCATAGTTGAGGATTCCACCGGCGGCTTACAGTAGGCCGTCACCTACACCACCACCGCTAAACCCTTACACCACGGCGTAGAGAGAGAGAGAGAGAGAGAGAGAGAGATATTGCTAGAGAAAGAAAGAAGAAAGCAAGAAATTGCAGCTCAGATTGCGGTGGTTTGATCGGAGTGGTCCGGTTCAGATCGCGGTACTTCGTGTTCCCATCCACTAGCAACACTACCTGTGCCAGAGACCTGATGGACGATGGCCCAGACATTTCGCCGTCAGTGGTATGTCTGTGTATTGGTGATTCGAGAGAGAGAGAGAGAGAGAAAGAGGAGAGTATAGAGATCTAGATCGTGAGTAGGCTAGGGTTTGGTTTGGGCATATGAAGAGAAGAGAGAAGAGAGAGAGCGGGAGTGGACTGGTTCTGGATTTGTGTGTTGAGTTTGGTAGGTTTTGAGCAGATGGAGAGAGATTTGATGTGAGAGAATCAAATTTCTCTGTAACATATGAGTGTGGGATTGAGGAATCTTAGACATCATAAAATAATATTGTGGATCTCTTCTATTACTAAAAATAGAAGAGGGACCTTAGACTAATTTTTCATTTTTAATATTGGACACTTGAATCAATAGGCTTTCTTAATTATTTCCTAGATACTATAAATATGATCTACTTGAGTGGTTTTTAATACTTAAAAGATTTGATATTTTATATGCATAATTTTGTTAAAGATCATATAAAATAAATGATATAAATTATCAAGACAAATTTAAAATAAATTCACAATAAGTCAGATTAGACAATCTAATTGAATAACATAATTTTAGACGATCAAATCCTCTAATCAATAATTGACCTATTTGGGAACTTGGTTGTTTTAATTGACTTTTTGAATATATACATTTATTTTTTCTATTTTATGAGATGGGAAAAAAAATTCTGTTTGAGATGGTTTGTGATTTTTGTGTGTTGTGTGTGTGTGTAATTGAATAGATGATTGTAAGAGAAAAAAATGATTGATTAATGTATAGAAAGTGATATTTTATTTTATTGATTATTTTAGCATTTTTTTTATCTTTATTACTTTAACCAAAAAAGAAGTAGCCAAACACCCTTAATTTTTGTAAATATCTCTACCAACTAAGAGTATCTCTAACGCTTATTATTTTTTGTTCATCAAATTTGAGTACAGATTTGGGTTAAAAACTTCATTTGATACCAAGCGTTCCAATGCTAAATTTTCAATTTTCATCAAAACAACTGGTCAATCAGGAGTACAATCGGGGGGTGTCTAGGTGGTCGACCAACCTAGTGTAAATTTTCTTCAATTCGGTTGTTTGGCCAGTCATCCATTTAGTTGACTGGCTGGTCATCCATTCGGTTGTTTACCAACGGTCACCTGCAAGATTTGGTAAAAGGTTAAATGCTCCCTTAATTTGATGAAAAAATGCAGGATTCCTTTAATTTGATATCAATTTGGTGAAATGGTTAGAACATTGTTTTCATCAAATTTAAATTTGATGAAAAATTTGGATCGAGATTGGAGATGGTCTATGGGAAAACATAATAGAATTCTCTTTATATTGAGATAAAAATGATCAAAAGTCTTTTATTTTTTTTGATATTAAAAATGGATATGTAGATATGCTATTCCATATACTCGTTTGGAAGTATTACCCTTTAGCATCCACAACGTATCTGTACGGAATCTCATTGCCCCTATGTTCGGTGCTAAGAATTATGTTTAACCCCAACTAAAGGTTATAAAGACTCAAACCCAAACTTTTAAGTAAAGAATTTGAAAATCTTACCATTGAACTAACCATATTAATCTTAAAAGTCTTTGACGTACCTGCCTTATATGGATAAAATAAAATAATAATAAAAAAAAACACACCTAATTTTCCCTTTTCACAACCAAAAGGTCTAACTATATAGGAGTAACTTTTGAGGGTATACCCTACGAGGAGTCGAGATTGCAAAGATCATTCTTAGCTGGTTGCTACATAGCAGGATCACTCAACCATATAGCGGTAAGTTACGGACTCGTATAAAGGCGGGAATTCAAACCCATACTCCTAACACTAAGTACGGTTCGCCTAGGCTTAGAATGTCCGTCCTACTAATCATATGTTTTGTTGCTTGAATGACGGGCCCTAAAGAGAGTGAAACCTGTGACCTTAAGACTTATGCCCAAAATCTTACCAAAGTGACACACCCTCTTGGGTTCCTTTTCACAACCAAACACTACCTTAACAACTCGTGAACCATGTGGCACGAATAAAATGTACTCACACGTCTACTAAATTCACACAAGTTTTGTTTTGTGTGCGCTCCGATCTTTCACTAAATTTTCATCTAATTTTGAGTAAAAAAATTTAATTTGATATGAATTATTTTAAATTTTTTATTAATTTTTTCTTAAATTTTTTGTATATTATCCTCATTTTTTCTTTGCATCAAATTTGATAAAAAAAATAATAATTTCCAATGTTTCATTTTTAATTTTTTTTTTCATCAAATTCAAATTTGATGAAAAGATTTGATGAGTTTTGAATTTGATGAAAAAAAAAACTCTCTCTTGATTTGATTATTTTTGAATATTTTTTTATATCAAATTTAAATTTGATAAAAGAAAAAGATAAAAGATTAGCAATACTCTTATAAGTTGCACAATGCACACTGCGCATCATAGAAATCTCAAATTTATACACTCGGTTATTACTAGGATTGTGAAAAATACAATCGAAATCATCTGAAGTACGCTTTATTTGAATTATAGCGGGGCAAGCGAAGGTTTTGGTTGTGACGAGTCGGCATGATTCCAAAAAATCAACCTGCTAACTGCCTCACCATTAGTTTATGTATTTATATTTATCTTTATCTAACTTTTAGAATAATGAGTTGTTTGTAATGATTTAAATAAGTATTTTTACAAAAAAAAAATGTATAGAAAAGTAAAAAGGTGATATGAATCCAAAAAATAAAAAGATAAAGGAGCAGGCTCCTCTCTAGTCCAAATCGAATTGGATGGTGCTATTGGGCCTCCATGATCCCACCACGGAGCTCGTATTGATGATCCGAACCGTCAATATATAGGGCTTGTCGAATACTTCATTCTTGTAAAAAATCATATTAATCGGGTATCGATATTCACTTGATTTAATCATATTTGTGTTAACAGTAAATATAATTTTTAAAATAAATTGTTGATACAAATGTGATTCGATCAAGTATTTATTGATATTCGATTGATGTGGTTTTTTGTAAAGATAAAATACTTGACGAGCCCTATATAGTGAATGATTTAGATTATCAATGCAGACTCTATAATGAGCTCACGGAGGCCTAATAATATCCTCTAATTGAATTTTCAACTGGAGAGGAACCTGCTGCAAAGATTTAAAATAAAATAAAATGTGTAGGTCATGCCAAATAAGCTCTAAAGCTATCAAACCAAATGTAATACATTCCCAGGCACACACACAATCAATTCCCAACTAGGCTCTATTTGGTAGAGTTATGAGAAAGTGATTATAGATTATAGCTTACAGCTGTGAACATAAGCTGGTAACCTGTTTGGTGCAGTTGTGAGATTATGGATTTAAGTAGCAGAGTAGTGTTTGATAAATAAGCTGTAAAATAGTTTTTTGCTGTGTAATTGTCATTTTTGCCCTTATGAACATAAAAATTGTAATTTTGTCATTTTCTTCACTTTAAATTTTGAAAAAATTATTTCATTAATGGAAGTTAATATAATTAGTACCTATATTGGTACATTTTTACATTATATCAATTTATTTATTTTTTAAATTTATTTATTTTTTTAATATTGAGTTCACAAGGGAACAAAAAAATGTCATTGCAATAAAAATACAATAAATTACTATTAAGGTAATAAAAATAAAACTTCCTAGATATTAGATAACTCCTAATTTCATCTGCAAATTGACATACAAATATTATGTCTCCTCACTTCCATCTCGTTGTCATCACCTTGAATATGATTTCCATGATGTGCTTGTTGAGACCTTGATCCTTCCTTTTCATTAGGCACATAATCCGTGAATTTATCATAAGAGTAAAATGCAATATCGCGAAACTCACTTCGTCGGATGAAATTATGAATTGCCATTGTTGCACAAACAAGTTTGACTTGGGTTGGCCACTTGTAGTTTGGTGGGATATCCTTTATTATCGGCTATCTTACTTTCCAAACCCCAAACATTCTTTCTATTACACTTCTAAGATGAATATGCTTGGCTGAATTTTTTTTGTGCATTTTGGGGGGGTTGACCATGTTCAAATTCAGCTAGATGGTATCTTTCTCCTTTGTAAGGTGTAAGATATCCTTTTATGTTTAGATACCCAACATCCATCAAGTAAAACTCATCTATTTTAAAATTTCAAAATAAAATTAAAGTAAGCAATTATAAATGTAAAACAGTTACCTCCTTGTGGTTTTGGAAAATTATAACTAGGATTCTTAATTGTATCTAAGAAGATCCGAGTATCGTGTGTACTTTCTTTCCATCTTGGCAAGCAAAATGTGAAACACATATCAAAGTCACATGCAACCATTATGTTTTGAGTTGCATACCCCTTTCTACCTATGAAAAAAGATTGTTTATCTGGAGATATATATGCTTTGATGTATGCTTCATCAATTGCTTCAATACAATTCTATTACAAAATTTAGAATAAAAATATATTTATTCATCATTAGAAATATCCTAACAACATTAATTATATATAACACCCAAGTTCCATTTGTAGATAATTATTACCTTGAAATGAGAATAATATTTGCGGTTGCTTCTTATATATGGATGCACACCATTTCTTCTAATCTGATTTTGAGTTTGAATTGACATAAATCTAATAAATGCATTATTTTCAATATGGAGATCACAAATAATTCTTATATTCATCTGCAAAATAAACATTTTTGTGGGTAGAGAGTTGGTTTAGGTTAGAGCAAGTTGGGCCTGCCTTGGGTGCATAGGTGGAGAATTTAATGTAATTCATTTACTAGAAAAAAATTTAGGTTGTAGGTCAACTACTAGGGCCATACCAATATAATTTTGCAACATATATATATCATTTACAATTAATTACTAACTAGTTTTTTCAGAATCTGTTTGGGACACTAGAAATGCAAACCAGAACACTTATCTTTGTAATATGACCCAAAATTTGAAGAACATGTACAAATTTTAGAAGAATGACATTCCTCAATTCAAAAATGATTAGAAATTGCATAAAACCCTAGTTTCACCAAAGTAATGCCCTCAAAATCTAAAAATACATATAAATAAAAACAATAAAAGAATTAAAAACCCTAGATAATATTAAGAAAATGAAGGAAAAGAAAGTAATTTTTTTATAATTTCAAGCCTCAATTATTTGAAAAAAATGAAAATTACTTACGTACAAACACTAACTTTTCAACTAATTTCACACAGAAATACTACTTATATACAAAATCTAACTACAGATTTTCAAAAACAAAAACAAAAACAAAAAATGATCGCCTGAAAACAGGAGCACACCATTTTAGTAATCAGATGCACACCATTTGATAGTAATCGGATGCACCATTTCACAGTAATCAAAAAGAAAAGGGAGAGAGAGAGAGAGAGAGCTTCTCAATAATCGGATGCACCATTTCACAGAGCAACCAAAAACAAAAACAAACCCTAAATCGATGTGTGTGTATATATATATATCTATCTATATATAACAAACATAGGGTTTGAAATCTTACCTTTTTGGTGGAGATCAACGAAAAACAGGGGACCAAAGTGAACGATCGCCTGTGATCTTGGAAATGTGGAGGCAGTTCTTCGTCGTTCACCAGAAATGAGAGGAGAAGAAAGAAGTGCCGTGTGAGAGGAGAGAACAGTGTTAGGTCAAGAGAGAAAAGGGTTTATATAATGGCATTTTCGTAATTTCTGAAGTTTTGGAGAGACATGTAAGTCATTTATGCCCCCATTTTAGCTGTGTGCATAAGCTGAAATAAAAAAGCACCCCTCGAGCTGCTTACAAATTTAAGTTGAAAATGACTTAATTAAAGCTATAATATATCTCCACAAGCTCAATTTAAGCTAAAAGTTGTTTTAAGCATGTGTTTGTTTTAGTTTAAAAGTCAAAAAGTTACTAAAAAAAATCAAAAAGCCTATAACTTATACCAAAAAGTCAAAGATTTATTTTTTCTTTACTTTTTGCATATTTTTTCGTAAAAAGTTATTTTAAATATACTAATTTTTTTTACAAATTGGAGTTGTGCTGCGTGGGCTGCTATGTGGCGAAATGGGCTAATTTTGATAATATGAACCGTTTACATTTAAAATACATCAAGCAGAACATGCTTGAAAAAAATCAAATTAATCGAATATCGTTTACCCATTCATCCACTTACATTTGTATCTATAAAAATAAATAATATTTGTGATTTAAAGTATTAAAATGAATATAAATGTTAGTGAATGAATAGACAAATGATATCTGACTAACTTGATTTTTTACAAACATGTCCTACTTGATATATTGTAAAATATAAACAGTTTAAATTATCGAAATGGGTCTTGAAATAGGTCCATTTTACTGCACATGTGCGGGTTTCGTAACAGCATTCCTAATTTTATTTAAACTCATATTTTAACTAAAAAAATTAAAAAATTACTAAAATAATAGCCTCGCATAAGCTGATCGGCACTGTTTGGGAAGTGGTTTTGTGGGTTTTTTTTGGTTATTTTAGCCAAAAAAACAAAATAGACTATTTTAGTCACAATAAACAAAACATCACATTCAACCCATAATCATTAGACTCTTTTCTTACAAAAAAAAAAAATCAAAAAAGTCAAAAAAAAATTCTTCCCAAACCAAACTTTTTAACCCAAACTAAAATAGCAAAAAAAAAAAAAACTAAAAAGCTAAAAAGCTAACCTACTTCCAAAACCAACCCTTTTAAACCTACTCCACAGTCCCAAAACATCTCATTCATTTTACGAACTGTGTCTCCATCTCGCTCCTCCTCACCTTGCCAATAGCCGCCGCCGTCACCAGCTAGCCTCCTCTCAGATCGCCATACAGCTTGCCGATTTGGTAAGTCTCTCTTTCTTTCTCTTTCCGCACTCTCTCTCTCTCTCTCTGTCTCCCACATTTTTGAGCCACAAAATTTGAGCTACGTAGCATTGTCGTTTCTTTTTTCTTGTTTTTTGCTGACCTGATTTTGTTTGTTGTGAAGTTGTGAGAGGCTGAAAAATTCTTATATTTAATACTCTACTGTCAAGTAATATTCTTCTTTAAATTGTATTCTAATTGCTGATTAGAGTTTTGTAAAAACACTTTTTAAAATATTTTATTTTATTTTATTATTTTATTTTTGTTTTTATTAAATTTTTTAATATTTTAAGTATTTTTTTAATTTTTAAACATACTTAACATAAATATATTTAAAAAAGTAAAAAATTTGTGAATTTTTTAAAAAAATTCACTAAATATCAAAAATAAAAAAAGAAAAAAAAACGAGAATTCAGTATATTTTCTTTGTATTTTTTATTTATTTATTAATTTTTTAAAATATTTTTTTTACAATTTTTTTTACTTTTTACATACATCTAAGTAAGTAAAAAAAAAAATTTAAAATTTTAAAAATATTCACTAAAAAAAATACAAAAAATAAAAAAAACTCAATTTTTTTCTTCATTCTTATTTTGTTATTCACCACAATGCTATATCCAAGATCTGTTTGATTTGATTCATAGGAATTTTACTTGGTGCTGTGCATGGAATTGTTGAGACCTTGTTCAGAAGGTATACTGAAAATGGAATGAGTGAAGATTTGGCTTACAAGAATACTGTTGAGTGCATAACTGGGAATATTTCGAAGATCATATCAACTCAGGTTAGTGATCAAAATCTTGGATTTTATCCCTTACAAGAATTTTTGTGCCTCGATTCTTACCAGTTTTGAATTTCTTTGTCTTTTCAAAACGAGTATGTTAACCTAGCCGTATGTTGCTTGTTTTATTCCCTCTGAACAGGGCATGTTGGCGGTGTATAATTCATTGTCAGAAGATAGCAAAAGGGAGTTTGAGGTTGCATATAGTGCCTCTTACTATCCCTCCATGCATATATTATATGAGTGCTATGAGGATGTAGCCAGCTGTAGCGAGATCCGGAGTGTTGTCTTGGCTGGGCGTTGCTTTTATGTATGTTTTCTATTTTTTGCATACGTGTCAAAATATGGTAGGTACTATTCGTGTTATGTTATATACAGGCTTGTGAACCTTTGTGTTCTTTATGATGATGCTAAAAATTATTAGTGATATGAGATATTTTCTTACTTGTGTCGCTGAATGCCTTTGCTTCCCCACCTCCCTCAAATCTTACAGGAAAAGGATGGGTTGCCAGCTTTCCCAATGGGTAAAATTGATCAGACAAGGATGTGGAAAGTAGGTGAACGGGTTCGAGCAGCACGTCCAGTGGGTGACCTAGGCCCTTTATGTTCCTTCACAGCTGGTGTCTATGTGGCAGTAATGATGGCCCAGGTAAGCACCATTCTACGTTCGTGTGTTGACTTTGGATTGTACTGTTAAAGGAGTCACCATGCACTGTACTTAAATTGCTAGGTTTGCTTTTAAAACAGTGTTCATTTAAGCATGGTCAATTGCTAGGTTTGCTTTTAAAACAGTGTTCATTTAAGCATGGTCAATTGCTAGGTTTGCTTTTAAAACAGTGTTCATTTAAGCATGGTCAATGAAGAAGCATGGTTTATTGGATAGATCTCTGTTAGGTTGAATCAAATAATGGCATCTCTTTTGAATTTGTGTCTAATTTTTATCTTCTGGAAATTCACATGGTGAAAAGAAAGATACTTATTGTAGAACACTAATATTTTGTTATCTTCAACCATTTGGTCTGACATAATTTTTATAAATTATATATATATGAAAACAGATTGAGGTTTTGAGGAAGAAAGGACACTCCTACTCTGAGATCATCAATGAAAGCGTAATCGAGGCTGTGGATTCTTTGAATCCATTCATGCATGCCCGTGGAGTCTCGTTCATGGTTGATAACTGTTCAACCACAGCTCGGCTAGGATCCAGGAAGTGGGCTCCGCGTTTTGACTTCATTCTGACCGAGCAGGCCTCTGTGGCGGTAGACAATGGTGATCCCATCGACCAGGACCTTATCAGCAACTTCTTGTCAGATCCCATGCATGGGGCGATGGAAGTTTGTGCTCGACTGAGACCTACTGTTGACATCTCTGTGCCCCCTGATGCTGATTTTGTTCGGCCAGAGTTGCGTCAATCTAGCAACTAGGTGTTGAAGGACAACATTTAGTTTGTGCTGTAGCTAGTTTTTGTTTAAGAGGAGATGTTTGAGGGAGAGAAGTTTTTTTTCAAATCGTAGGAGCACCAGAAAATGTTTGTTTGGTCTACTTTTGACTCTGTTAATCCATATTTGTAAATTGCTTTGTGTTTTGTGCTTCTGCGAATGAATGAACGAGATATTATTATATGCAGTGTTTGTAATTTTGGGAAAAAATAAAATTTGAAGCAATGCTTTTGTGTAGTTATAATATAATTTAAGGTATTATTGGCAAAGTGAGGCGGTATAAATTTGAGATTGGATTGGGAATTTGGTGGGGCCCACAACTTAAATGGATTGTATTGAAAGTGAGTGAATTGAGGGAAAGAAACACATCATATTCCCCATGTATATATGAACATGATTCAAAGGTTTCAATGGTTCTTTGGCCTGTATATATATGCCAAGACCATGATTCAATGCAAAGTGATGTACTACATACACGTTCTTGCCATGCGCTGTTAGTGAGCAAACAAGAGTTGCGGAGAAGCCACATTAACCAGCAATATCTATAGTTTTACCTTCATTTACTTGTAATATTCAACTTTATGCAGTGGGATATGAAGCATCCACAGCAATGCCGTAGAGGCTTTCCTTTGCATCAATATCTCTCTGCATGAAAATGTACCCTTCTTCACCCGAATTTGTTTCCCATGAGTTCTTATTGGGGAATACTTGGTCCTATCGTTTGCAATCCCATAACCAATAGGGAATAAGTAAAGAACTCATGGGAACCGGAGGTGTCCCCTTTACTTTGGTAATCTATCATCTCTAATTATGTTCTATGCATCTTTTAATGGTATCAATGAGAATATACCTAAAACCCTGAGCCAATTGACAAATTTAAACGGTCTTGCATTGACGCAAAACAAGTTGGTTGGTTCCATTCCTTCCTCCATCTTTAATCTCTCTTCCATCACAGTTATTGATATAGTTGGGAACCAAATTCAGGGGACACTTCCCTCAAGCATCGGAATTACTCTTCCTAATCTTTAATGGCTTAACAGTGGACTGAACTTGTTTACTGGGTCCATTCCTATTTCAATGTTTGATGCCACCAAGCTATATCACCTGGACTTTGGAAGCAATAAATTTATTGGAAGAGTGCCTCCTTTGGAACATATGCATGATCTTGTACGGTTAAACTTTCAATATAATAATCTCGGAATTGGAGAAGCTGGTGACTTGAATTTTCTCAACTCGTGGGTCCAAGCCACCAATTTGAACTTCCTTGATCTGAGCAGCAACGACTTTGGAGGGGGGTTTCCTGAATCAATCAGTAATTTCTCCACTAATCTTGGTAAACTTCGCTTGCAGAACAAGAAAATAGTTGGAAGCATCCTAACCAGAATGGGGATTTGGTAAATTTGCAGTTTCTCGACATGTCAAACAACCAATTCACAGGTAACATTCTTGCTGATATTGGGAAGCTTCAAAAGTTACAAAAATTTCTACGGGGACTATACCATGGTCTTTTGGAAATTTGACTTCATTAACAGCTCTTAGATGATCCATAAATAATCTTCATGGAAGCATCCCATCAAGTTTGGGGAAATGCCAATATTTGGTGGAACTAAGTTGAGAGGGAGATTTATAAGCCGGTTTGGGCTGTGGTAGAGGCCGGGCAGGTGATGTCCGAGCGTGTTTGGGTCGAGCTAACTTGGGCTTGTCGAGAGGCGGTTTTGCTTGATCGAGGCCTAGGACCATGTTTGGACCGGGCTACTTGGGCTTTTCCATATCCAGAGTCGGTTTTGCTTGGTCAAGGATCAGGCCTCGTGCCGAGCTTACTTGGCCGAGATGGTCACCTGCCAACCCGGGTTCCATGGTTCACACGTTTAGCTCGGCAGAAGGCCTTCTGTTGATCGGCTCGACTTGTCTTGAACTTGGCTCTGCCAGAATGCTACTAAGCTCAGTTGTGATGGAGCTCGGCAAGTGGAGCCCTCGGACTCGTTATGCAGCACGGTCGGATAAGGCTGAGGTGATGTCGCCTGGCTGCCTAGTTCCCGCTAACGTTGTCTGGCGGTTTGGTTAGGTGGTGTTAGCTGGATTTGTGCTGACAGATGGGAGAGCAGCTCCATGTGTCAACAGACTAATGGGTGCAGAGCTGAGCACAGAAAGTATATAAGCATGACTGCGCCCCCCATGCTGGGGATGGAACGTCATTTGGTGAGAAAAACCTAAACACTCGACTCTCTTCCTCTCTCTCTCTATCTCTGAGTGTGTGCTAACTTGACCGTCGGAGGGGTTTTCCAGCAACACATCACCGGGTAGCTCACCGCCATTGCGTTCGTAGGTTGATTGGATAGAAGCGGAGCTAGGACGAAAGGAGTACGGGCATTGTGGAATATTTGCTCCCCGTACAATTGGCGCTGTCTGTGGGAACATTTTTACAAACAAAACCTTGTCCTCCGAGCTCATCTGATCGCCTCTCATGGCGAACAACGACGAAATACCATTGTTTGCCATTGACGGTGTAACCCCAAAGTCGCCAGATGGAGAGACAGACTCCCTGCCGTTTCGAACATGGCGGACTTGGAAACTTCCCCAAGAGGACTTCCGAGAGATGCACGAGACAAGCGTGCCAGAAGTTTTGGTCGCTCACGGAGCCCAGACGGACCTCGGCGGTGAAGAGAATCGGATGCTCGACGTCTGGAGCACAAGTTAAGGGACTAAGACATTGTCATCCAGAGAATGGCGGTAGAGATAGAAGCTCTCAAATGCCAGGTCAAAGGTAAGGGTGTTGTTGGGGTGGGAGACCATGGTGAGCGCACCCAACCCCGCCGTTCAGGCAGCCAGAGCCAGCGGCACACTCCCTCCCTTTCTATCACCAAAAGCTATAGAGGTGGAGACCTAGACATGCCTGCAGAGAAGTCTAGCGTGCAAGACAGTACCTACCATCCCTCACGTCCGTCGACCACTTCGTGATATTCTTACTCTGTCTGTTCAGAGGACTTGAGGGATGTCCTGAAGGAGCGAGCTCATCGACGGGAGGCCGAAAGGGTACCAGCGTTCCAGCGGTTATCTTACGGAGGTCACCATAGTGAGAAGGTTATGATACTGCCGCCCCGTTTGACTGTACCAGTTCCTTTGGACACCGACTTGGCGAGGTTGAACGCCTCCCCCTTCTCCCTTGAAATAGAAACCGCGCCACTCCCAGCGGGCTTTCACCAGCCCAAGTTTACACTTTATGATGACAAGAGCGATTCGTATATGCATGTAAGCCACTTCCGGCAAGTCATAGCTAGACACAGGCGTAATGATGCTCTTATATGCCTTATTTTTCTATCCAGCTTGGGCGAACCGGGCTTGAAATGATTTGAGAGACTCCCGGAAGAAAGCATTGAGAGGTGGCAGCAGTTGGCGGAAGCATTTATGACTCGTTTCAAAACCAACACCAAAACGCCAAAGGAACTGGACCACCTTCTAAGTGTCAAAATGGAGTCGAGTGACACCCTCAAGGCATACAACTCTAGGTACTGAGAAACCTTCAACGAAATCCTAGATTGCCCGATTAACCTGGCAATCACCCAATATAAGCACAGTCTCCCAGTTGGGCATAGGCTGAGGGACTCACTTACAATGAACCAGCCGACGTCGATGGGGCAACTAATGCAGCACATCAATGAGCACCTCCGCGTAGAGGATGATGCGGCGGCATCCACCATGAAGACAAATCCAATGGTAACAGACAAGAGGGTGGCTGGCAAGGTACACGCGATCAGACAGGAGACTAACCGTCCAAATGATCATGCCGGGGAATCTGACCGTGGAACAAATCATCAAAACCGGGGTAGAGGTCGCCGTAATGACCGAGCAGAATATCCCCGCGATGACGCAACTAATGCCAACAGAAGGTTGAACGCCCAGACGGGCATCACTACGGTATTTAAAATTCCAATATATCGTACACTTAGTGAAATCCGTGACGAGAATTACGTCCGGTTTCTTGCTAAATTAGGCGATACGCAAAAGAGCTTCAATCCGCGAGATTGCTGCACTTATTATAGGGAGCGAGGACACCGAACAGAGGACTGTTTACCTTTGAAGCAACATTTGGAGGAGTTAGTCGCCGCCAGTCACTTAGACCTTTACATTGATGGGGGCGTCAAAGCCGCGCATCCTACCCCGGTTAATCTGAATGGTTTGGATGACTTAGAGGCGCCCCCTCAAAGAGTGATCAATGTGATCCACGGCATAGTGGAGCCGGCGCGTGTGTGCGAGCTTCGAGGAATGATCAAAAAGGCAGAACATATAAGGGAAGTTTTGCTAGTCCAATCCGCGGTCAAAAAGGGGAAGACCGAGAAGAAATACGTGATTAGTTTCTCAACTAGGGACCTAGAGCGCATTCAAATGCCACATAATGACACCCTAGTGGTCACCCTCCGCGTCAGAGAGTTCGATGTCAAGCGCATCTTGATTGACCAGGGAAGTTCGATTGAGATTATGTACTATGATGCGTTCAAGCAACTCAAACTCCGGGACACAGACTTGGCTCTGGCAACTTCGCCATTGGTTGGTTTCAGCTTGCAACCAGAGTGGCCTATGGAAAAGATAATTTTACCGGTCAAAGCCGGATCCATGGTCAAGCAGGTGGAGTTCTGGGTATTGAAGGTGTTGTCTACATATAATCTGATCCTCGGTAGGGGATGGCTTCACGCTATGCAGGTTGTAGCGTCGACTTACCACCAGGTTATGAGATTCCCCTCGGCTATGGGGGAAGTTGAGGAAATTTAGGGCGATTAAGTCATGTCGAAACAATGCTTCGTGGCAGTGAACGAGAGCTGAGCTGCCAAAGGCTTCGTCCAAATGATTGAAGGTTCGGAAGACCAAGGAGTCCTTGAAGATATGGGCGCCAAGGCCGAGGACAAGGCTGTTGAAGAATTGGTGGAAGTGCAGATCGACACCGAAAGTCCAAACAAATTCTTTTTGCTAGGGTCAAGCCTTACCGCCCAAGAAAGGACCGAGATGGTAGATTTCTTGATGGCGAATATCGAAGTCTTTGCCTGGACGCCGTACGACATGCCCGGCGTTGACCCAAGCTTTATTTGCCACCAACTCAATGTCTTCCCGGATGCACACCTTGTCATTCAAAGAACAAGGAGATCGGCTCTTCATCACACCGAGGTAGTCACGGAGGAGGTAAGGAACCTGCTTGAAGCAGCACGGGCTATTCAGGAAGTGCACTACCCTCGGTAGATTTCAAACACGGTCGTAGTACCCAAGAAGAATGGGAAGTGGCGAGTTTACGTTGACTACAAGACCGTCAACCGAGCTTGCCCTAAAGACAGTTTTCCTCTACCAAAAATAGACCCAGCTGGTGGATCTAACGGCTGGGCATAACCGGCTCAGTTTCTTGGATGCCTACCGTGGCTATCATCAGATTGCCATGCATGGCCCTGACCATGAGATAACCTCTTTCAACTCCAAGGGGACTCTTCTGCTATCGAGTTATGCCTTTTGGTTTGAAGAACGCCGGGGCAACTTTCCAAAGGATGGTGACCAAAATGTTCGCTCCTCTGCTAGGCTGGACGATGGAGGCTTATATCGATGACATGGTGGTCAAAAGCAGGCACCAGACAGACCACTTGTCCGACCTAGCCGAGATGTTCACCATTCTCAAACAGCACAAGTTACGCCTGAATGCGTAGAAGTATGCCTTCGGCGTGGGATTCGAGAAATTCCCGGGCTTCCTAGTCACAAACCGAGGCATCGAGGCGGACCCCACACAAATCAAAGCCATACAAGAATTGAAGCAGCCCAACTCGGCGAATGACGTGCAGCATCTGGCCGGAATGACCGCCACGCTTAACAGATTCATAAGTCGGTCATCAGATCACTGCCGTCATTTCTTTTGAGCCTTGAAATCCAAGTTTTTATGGGATGAAGAATGTGACAGGGCTTTGGCTGAGCTCAAGGCGTACTTGTCTTCTGCCCCATTATTGGTGACACCCAAGCCCGATAAAGTACTCTACTTATATCTGGCAGTTTCATAGCATGCCATTAGCGCGGTGCTTGTCCGGTCAGAAGGTATCTAGCATTTCCCTATCTTTTACGTGAGCAAATCCTTGCTACTGGCCGAGTCGAGGTATTTGCCGCTGGAAAAACTTGCTTTGGCGTTGATGATGGCCTCCAGGAAATTAGCGCACTACTTTCACACTCACACAATCATTGTGTCGACCGAATTCCCTCTCAAAGCCTTGTTCGAGCCGACGGATTTCTCCGGTCGAATCCTGAAGTGGGCGATCGAATTGGGACAGTTCGACGTCAAGTTTCAACCTCGAACGGCCATAAAAGCACAAGCATTGGCAGATTTCGTTGCTAAATTCTCGCCCGGAATTTACCAAGTATGCCCGGTGGATCTCACCGCGGTAGCTGAGGAAGTGAATGAAGGCTCAATGGAGATTTCACAACAAGGTGATGGTGGCGATGCGGAACTTGCGTGCCCGTCCGTGGCACCTCCTGTCGGAATAGTACAGCAGCCCAGCAATGAGACGACGGACTTGGGCATAACAGACCAACCTGTTAGGTCCAGTATCGCATCGCCAAGGGGGGATGAAGTGGAACCAAACAACAGCGAACCTAAAATTAAACAGCTGAGTGCTCATGATCCCATCAACCTTCAAGCCTCCCAAGACCCCTTAGAGTGTTGGAAACTCTTTGTTGGTGAAATGTGGAAACTTTTTGTAGATGGAGCCTCAAATCGTCACGGTGCCGGGCTCGGCATAGTTTTGATCTCGCCAGATGGTCTAACTATCGAGCATTATATCACCCTCGGATTCCCTGCGTCAAACAACGAGGCTGAGTACGAGGCGTTATTGGCTGGGCTTAAGAGCGCGCAACTCATCCGAGCTGATGGTTTACAGTGACTCCCAACTTGTTGTCAACCAAGTGTGCGAGGTCTACGAAGCTAAAGACGACAAAATGGCCAAGTACCAAGCTCTCGTAAGAGAACACATCAAGCGATTCTAGGCAATAAGGGTCCAACAAATTGGTCGTGAAGAAAACGGCCGTGCGGATGAATTAACTGGTCTAGCATCCATAGTTGACAGAACATCTCCCAGCCCTCTCCTGATTGAGTTTCTTCCAAGGCCTAGTATTAAGGAACCCGAGCAGACTGAAGTACTCTGCACCGAGCTTGGCCCTTCTTGGATGGACCCTATTATCCTCTTCCTGAAAGAACGGACCCTTCTGGCCGATAAAAAGGAAGCACATAAAATCTGGGTGAAGTCAGAGCGGTTTTGGTTCTCTCCATCTGGCGCTTTATATAAGAAGTCATACACCGGTCCTTATCTCAAGTGTGTACACCCAAATAGCGTGGAAGCTTTCCTGTACGAAATTCATAAAGGCATATGCAGAATTCACATTGGGGGAAGATCTTTGGCCTACTGAGCTATCTCGCAAGGATATTGGTGGCCATGCATGTGAGCGGAAGCTCAAAAATATGTTAGAAAATGTGAGAAGTGCCAGAAGTTCGCCCACCAAATTCACCAGTCGGCCAGAGAACTTTTTTCCCTCACTAGCCCTTGGTCTTTTGCGATGTGGGGACTAGACATCGTGGGACCACTCCTAACGGCACCCAGGCAACCGAAAGTTCTTTATTGCGGCTACGGATTACTCCACCAAATGGGTTGAAGCTGAGCCCTTAGCGACTATCAAGGAGAAAAACGTCAAATGGTTTGTTTGGCAGAATGTGGTAACGCGGTTTGGCGTCCCCGAGATTCTGATTTCTGATAATGGCACCCAGTTTGACGGGCACTTATTCAGAGGATTTTGTAAGGAATTGAAGATCGAATTCTACAACTCCACTCCGGCTTACCCGCAGTCCAACGGCCAAGCCGAAGCATCAAATAAGATCATTCTTGATGGGTTGAAGAAAAGACTTGAGAAAGCCAAAGGAAAATGGGCCAAGGAACTCCCAAATGTCCTTTGGGCATATCGGACGACCCCGAGGCGATCCACCGGGGAAACTCCTTTTGCCTTGGCATACGGCATGGAGACGGTCATCCCATTGGAAATCGGCATGCCCACTATCTGCAAGTGAAAATTTTGAGCCCTGAGATGAACTCTGAAGCAGTCACCTGGAATTGGACCTAGCTGAAGAGTGCCTGAGAAAAAGCTTTGATCCACGTGGCCGCATACCAACAAGAATTGTCCAGGAAATACAACTAAACCGTGCACCTCAGACTGTTTAAAATGGGCGACTGGGTTTTAAGGAAAGGTCATGGGCAATATGCTGGTACTTGGGCGAAGGCAAGCTAGGGGCAAACTGGGAAGGGCCTTACAAGATAACCAGTCTGGCGGGAAAGGGGGCATACCACTTGGAAGATTTGGATGGCAAAGGCGTACCCCGGCCGTATGGAATGCTGGCTGACCTCAAACTATACTATTTTTAGTATTTTTTGTTCTTATGTAATTTTTTGAGGAAGGATTTGTTTTCCCCACACTTCCGAATGCAACACTCTTTTTGTCAAATATAATAGAAGTGACTTTTCTTTACTGAAGCATTTTGTTGTTTTCGATGCCTACTTTGAGATTTCAACCGAGATGTTTTACTTCGGTTAAATGAGTTGATGATTTACTCAACTCTGTGGTTTTAACCGAGATGTTTTACTCTGGTTAAATGAGTTGATGATTTACTCAACTCTGAGATTTCAACCGAGATGTTTTACTCCGGTTAAATGAGTTGATGATTTACTCAACTCTGTGGTTTTAACCGAGATGTTTTACTCCGGTTAAATGAGTTGATGATTTACTCAACTCTGAGATTTCAACCGAGATGTTTTGCTTCGGTTAAATGAGTTGATGATTTACTCAAATCTGTGGTTTTAACCGAGATGTTTTACTCCGGTTGAATGAGTTGATGATTTACTCAACTCTGTGGTTTTAACCGAGATGTTTTACTCCGGTTGAATGAGTTGATGATTTACTCAACTCTGTGGTTTCAACCGAGATGTTTTACTTCGGTTGAATGAGTTGATGATTTGCTTAAGGCTTTAGCCAAGATGCTTTTTCTCGGCTAAAAGGGTTGATGATTTGCCCAACTCAAAAGATTTAGCCGAGGTGCTTTACCCCGGCTAAAGTAGTTGACGTTTTGCTTAAAGGTTCCTACCGAGATGAAGAAACATAGTCCAACAAGTAGTGCAACAGTTAACGAAATCAAAACTTTTCATTGATGATAAACTGAGTTACATAAGGTGGGGCAGGCAGCCCAGTTACATTCTTTAAAAAAAAAAGAAAAAAACAACAAGAAAGAAAACTAAACTAAGGGGGAAAGGTTAGCGAAGTCATCCCCGGTTGCAGTTGCCTTTAGGTCGACCGTGGTTGTGGTTTCTCGAGCGCCGGACTCAACCTGGCCGGCCTCCTTCGGAGGGTGTTCTCCTTCGGCATCCTCCTCGGCGTTTTCCCCGCATTCTTCCTCGGCCTCAGCTTGCAATGCACTGAAGACATCATTTGCATACAGCACCATATAGACCGACAGAAAGGCAGCGAGGGGAGAGGTAAACACGTCGGTTCTAGATCCTTGGCCGAGCTGTTCGCAAGCAGCCTTCCAGCCGGACTTGAAGAAAATGTCCTTGGTGGCCTCGACTTGCTTGGTGTAGCTTTCCTCGGCCTCCTTGAAACCTTCGTTGTTTGCCTCATCCAGTTCATCCTTCCTTGCTTGCTTTAACGTATCCAGCTCGGCCTAGAGAGCGTCCCGTTCCTTCTCAACGGCTTCAAGTTGGCCTAGCAGTTTGGAGTTGTCCGTATTTGCAATCTCTAAGAAAGCCTTCGACCACCCCAGTTCGGTTTGAAGGTGCTCAACCTGGCTGGCAGCGTCGGTCGCCTTCTGCCGGAGTCTATGAATCCGCTCCATCACCAGATATTGTTTCTGGATGGCTTGCAAGAAGAGATTTTGAATAAAGAAAGCCAACCGTGCAAACACTTAGAAAAATTTGAATAAAGCATGCGAAATTCTTACCTGGGTCATAGACTTCACCGAGGACTTCACGAGCCAGGTGTCAGGTACGTGGTCCCTGCCGGTCACGTCGCTCGGCAGGAGGAGGGCTTTGGTCAGATCGAAGGCTAGGAGGTGTTCCTTGTCGCCTTTTATCGAAGCGTTTGCCGGATCTCCTTACCCCGGTGCTTCAATTGAGGCTTCCAATGTGGTGTTGGCTCAAATGCGACTGCGGCTTGCTCGGTGCTCAGCTCTGCAACGAGCTCGGCTGTGGGATCGGTGGTCCGAGGCCTTTTCCCGGCTCAACAGCTGTCTTTGCTCGTCTATGCCGCGGCAGTTGACGCCAACGCAACCACGGCCCCACTTGTTTGACCGGCAGCAGCTGCGCGGGTAGGGATGCTCGGTAGCTCGGTGGATGTGGCAATGATGAGATTTTTGATGCGGCTTCGTTTGGCCATCTCCTCTGTTTCGGTCTGCCGGATTAGGGGGATGTCTGGGAGCGTTGGATCGGGTGGTGGAGACGGTGCTCGGAGAAAGTCGGTGACTCTACTTCTGCGGGGAGCCGAGTAGTAGTAGCTCGGTACGTAATCGAGAAGTTCGTGGTAGTCTCGGTGGCTATACCTCAGCGCAGCTCTGATGACAGCCTCGTTCGGATTGTAGTAGTTTGCTTGCAAGGCTTCGATAGCTGCAAAGTAGGAAAGAAGAAAAGGGCATTAGTACAGAACAATGAAGGAAAATAGGTTGACCGAGCAGTGAGCACAGCTTACATGTTGAACTGAAGTTCTTGCTGATGTACCAGCCGGGCACGTCAGCTGTCTCATAATTACCAGACATCCAAAAAAAGTCGTCGTCATGCATATCTTTATTCGGGGTGCCGGTTACGAGCTTTTCTTTGCCCAGTCTAATTTTTAAATAATAATTAAGCCCGTCGCCTGTACGACCCATTGTGTATTGGCGTAGAATCTCGGCTAGCCCAAGGTTCAAACTGAGCCGGTTGTTTAGCTCGGCCACACCGTTTATTATTCTGAATGTGTTGGTGGAGACCTGGGTTGGCGCTAGCCCGGTACGCCTTAGGAACTCACATATCAGAGGCTGGACCGGGAAGCGTAAACCACCCTCGATTATGGACAGCACGGTGAAGGGGCATTCGTCCAGTCTACCCCATGGTGTGGTATCCTTGGCTCCGAGCTCGAGATGTATGTCTACGGGCACACCATATTCTTCCCGAAACGCGGCAAGGGCAACCAGCGTGTCAACCAGGAAGCGGTAACGCCCTATGGGAAACTGGCTGGTTTTAGCACGACAGTGTTGGTTTGGCAAATTTTCGTTTGATGGCTGCTCGGCTGTTGAGAGCCTCAGTGTTGGTTCTGGTCCACTAAGACTCTGTAGTAAGAGTAAGGGTAAGTGTAAGTGGAAGCGCGGTTGCACAAAACGAGCTCAACATAGCTCGGTTAGATGGAGTGCCAGACCATCTCGGTCACAAAGGTAAACCCAGAAGCTTGGCCGCTCAAGCGGACCAGATATTAGCCCGGTCGAGCGATCAAGTACTCTGCTACCTCGGTTCCTACATGAGTTTTTGCAAACTTGCAACTTGCTCGATTTTGGTGTTTTTTGGGATCAAAAGAAGACTTGGAGTCCGGTCCGCCCCAGATTCTCGTGTGTTCATCATGGAAGTTGAAGAACAGTTGAGGGAGAAGGGGCATAGGTGGTTTTTGGGGAGCTATATCCTAAAAACCTATTGCTGATGTGCCCTAAAATGTGGGTTTCAAATGAAAAGCAACGGAGAGATTCGAAGAACTTACTAGTTTAGAGGCAAAAGTCGAATCTTCGAGCACAAACGCAGTCGAGAGCAGGAATGGCGTTTGAGTAGGGAGGTTGGCACTGTAGTGTTTGGACGTCAGGAATGGAAGAAAAATAGTAAGAAGAAAATGTGAAGGGGCAGGATGGCATGTTTATAAGAGAAAAGAACCGCCAAAATTTGAATATGAAGAGACGGCTAGGGTTGGCTGCTCGAGGCCAATAAATGATCGACGTGTGTCCATAATGGCGGCGGCCGTCAGTATTGAAGAGACAAGATGACAAAGTTGAGGCGTCGACCGAGTAAGTCTAGAAACCGAGCATCGGGATTAGCGCAGTTAACATCTTGCGGAGGGAAAACCAATGGAGAATGTATCCTGGTCGGATCATGTAATCCCAGTCACGCTTTTGCGGACGGAATTAAGGGGCAATTGAGAGGGAGATTCATAAGCCGGTTTGGGCCGTGGTAGAGGCCGGGCAGGTGATGTCCGAGTGTGTTTGGGCCGAGCTAACTTGGGCTTGTCCAGAGGCGATTTTGCTCGGTCGAGGCCCAGGACCATGTTTGGACCGGGCTACTTGGGCTTTTCCATGTCCAGAGTCGGTTTTGCTCGGTCAAGGATCAGGCCCCGTGTTTGGGCCAAGCTTGCTTGGCCGAGATGGTCGCCTGCCAACCCAGGTTCCATGGTTCACACGTTTAGCTCGGCGGAAGACCTTTTGTTTACCAGCTCGACCTGTCTTGAACTCGGCTCTGTCGAAATGCTACTAAGCTCAATTGTGATGGAGCTCGGCGAGTAAAGCCCTCGGACTTGTTACGCAGCATAGTCGGATGAGGCCGAGGTGATGCCACTGGGCTGCCTAGTTCCTGCTAACGTTGTCTGGCGGTTTGGTCAGGTGGTGTTAACTAGATTTGTGTTGACAGATGGAGAGAGCAGCTCCACGTGTCAACAAACTAATGGGTGTAGAGCTGAGTGCAGAAAGTATATAAGCATGACTGCGCCCCTCATGCTGGGGATGAAACATCATTTGGTGAGAAAAACCTAAACACTCGACTCTCTTCCTCTCTCTCTCTCTCTCTATCTCTGAGTGTGTGCTAACTTGACCGTCGGAGGGGTTTTCCGGCAACACACCGTCGGATAGCTCACTGCCGCTGCGTTCACTAGGTTGATCGGATAGAAGCGGAGCTAGGACGAAAGGAGTACGGGCATTGTGGAATATTTGCTCCCCGTATATAAGTCTTGAGCAAAACAATCTTAGTGGTACCATACCCGGGGAACTTGTCAGCCTCTCATCATTATTGTATATAAACATGTCTCATAATGAATTGATTGGTTCCCTTTCAATGGAAGTTAGAAATTTAAAAAATTTAGAGCAATTAGATCTTTCCAAGAATATGTTGTCTGGTGAAATCCCAAGTACTATTGGTAGCTTTGTAAAACTGAGATTATTATATATGGAGGGCAATCAATTTTGGGGAATCTTCCATCATCTTTAAGTTATTTGAGAGGTATGGAGGAATTAGATTTCTCTCACAATAATTTTTTAGAAAAAATATCAGATTACTAACGTTGTGTTTGGTTGGGGGATTTGAGAATGGATTTGGAAAAGAAGAGGGAAAATATAGGTGAAATGTGAATAAAATATACCTACATTTCACCTAATTTCACACACTTTTTCCCTTTCTCTTTCTAAATCCTTTCTCAAATCCTCCAACCAAACACAGCGTAAGGGGTTTTTGTCTTCTTACGAAAATTAGATCTATCATTCAATGATTTTGAGGGTGATGCACCAAAAAAAGGTGTTTTAAAGAATGCAACTACAGTTTCTGTTAAGGGAATCACCAAGCTCTGTGGTGGAATACTTGAATTACAACTACACAGTTGCAACTCCAAAGGATTCACAAGGAAAATATTTTCTCTCACCTTGAAATTAATAATTCCCACATCTGTTGGGCTTTTAGGACTAATTTTGATGTTGTGTTTCTTATATTTTTGTTGGTTAAAAAACACATCAAAAGTACCCTTTGTGATATCTTTACGCTGTGTTTGGTTGGGGGATTTGAAAAAGGATTTGGAAAGAGAAAAGGAAAAGGTAGGTGAAATGTGAATAAAATATACGTACATTTCACCTAATTTCACATACATTTTCCTTTTCCCTTTCCCTTTCCAAATCCCTTCTCAAATCCCCCAACCAAACACGGCGTTAGGGAACTCATTTTTGAAATTGTCCTATCAAAGTCTACTTAAAGCTACTGATGGCTTTTCTCCATCCAATTTGATTGGTGTTGGTTCGGTGTACAAAGGAATTCTTAGTCAAGGTGAAAAGACTGTAGCAGTAAAGGTACTAAATCTTCAATGTCGTGGTGCTTCCAAGAGTTTCTTTGCTGAGTGTGAGGCCTTAAGGCACATCAAACATCGGACTCTTGTCAAGGGTCTCACAAGCATGTTCAAGTGTTAACTGTCACGGTAACAATTTCAAAGCTGTTGTTTATGAGTTTATGGTCAACGAGTTAAGAATAACAAGTTCTTCATTAACTAGAATAGAATAACCACTTAGACTAATGAAACAGATTATATTTGTCGAGAAGTGCAAAATCATATGGATACGATCCTCATTGTATATCTTGATTAATTGGATCGTTTCTTTGTGGATTCCTATATGAAAATTTTGTATTTGTAGATGTGTCTCCGAGTATTCCTTGATCATTTCCTCCAAGAGAAGGAGTTCCTCTAATTCTATGAATTTTTCTAGAATATTCTTTTCTTGAATATCATTCAAATAAGTTTTGGATTGCTTAGTATTCCACCAATTAATAACCCAAGATTCCATACTTTTATTAAATGAGAGAGAAATCCACCAGGGCAAAAATACTATAGATGCAAGATAGAGAAAATGAGTGAATGAGAACGAAGATGAGGATTGGTTTACATGAAAATGAGAACGAAGATGAGGCACACGAGTACTTGAGGAATTTAGACCTTTTACAGAGGTTAAATATTGCCATCGATGTTGCTTCTGCACTTGATTATCTTCACAATCACTACCCTGAACCAGTAGTTCATTGTGATTTCAAGCCGAGCAATGTTCTTTTAGACAACGAAATGACTGCGCAGGTAGGTGACTTTGGATTAGCAAGATTCCTTCCAAAAACCACCTCTTGTCTGTTCTGCAAATCAATCAAGTTTGGTCGGCATAAGAGAATCTGTTGGCTATGCTGCTCCTCCTGGTAAATATACCTCTTAGGTTCTTCTTCGTTTTTCTTTTTTCCTTCACTAACCAACAGAATCTAGGGTTGATTCACACAACCAAGACTACACTTTTTAGTCATTGAAATAGAACTAATGGTTCTTTGATTTCATTCCATGCACAGCACTATAATATTTTTTTGGCAGTTTCTTTCCAATTTATTACTCTCACATAAAATACGATGGATGAAAGAATGATTTCTAAAACTAAAACTATATTGAGAGACAGCTAGAGCTCACAAAGTCTAAACAGTTAGACAAAAATTATATGGTTGGTTGAATGTATCAGATAAAAGGTGTGCCGTCATAGTGGTGGATCTCATTTGCAATTAATACGACGCACATCTAAAATACTGTTGGCACCATAAATTTGCAATTTTTATTATTATTTATTATTTATATAATTGCAGGACATGTGGCATCCTCTTATTCATTTGGAGGTTATGAGAAGTTATGAAATGTGAAAAGGTGATGGAGAATGAAGTGGAGAACATAGAGCATTAATTGGAAGTTAAAGGAAGTTATGAAGACATAGAGGAATATATGGCATTGTGGGAATGAAGATGGAAAAGTGGGTAGTTTTAGGTGGTTATTGGGTAGTTATTGCTGGAAGTTTTTTCCAACAAATATTTGTCTATAAATAGCCATTCATGGCTACATTGTAAAGGACCCAGAATTCAAATCAAAGACAATTGATTTCAATATTTCTTGTCATTTTCCTTATCTTAGGAGTAGTTTAACATAAATTTATATTTCGAAGCATTTATTTTCAGCATTTCATTTTCGAAGCATTTAATGCACTTCCTTTTCGAAGCATAGGAGTAGAGGTAAGTAATTATTACTTTGATTGTTCACTCAATCATTTTTCTCCGTCTCCCTCATTCTTCTTTTAATTTTTCTTTTCTCTACACTTTAGCAATTTTGAAGTCCTCTTTGTTGAGGCGAAAGAACTGTCAACACAATCGCTTGATAATTGGCTTGAATTTAATCAATAAGAATTTTTCAATCCTTGCTGGCACGCTCGCATTTATAATATTTTCCTTTGTAGGAAAAATAAGCCAACAATTTTTGGCACGCCCGGTGGGACCGCCAAGTGTAAGAAATGACAAACGATTTGGATTTCACCATTCGAACTTGTCAATTTGAAATATATCAGCGTAAAAGAAAAATTTTGGATCTTCAAGAAGAAATCCATTTTCTTGATGAAATAAACTTTCATCCATTACAATATTATTTGGTGGAAGAAAAAAGACACAATTTAATTGGAGAAATTCATCAACTTGATATGGAAATTCGCCAATGGAATGATGAGTTATCAACTCTCACTACCAAGTCATTAATTGAGGCTTTAATGGTCGGAATTGGTGAATTTTTTCAAAATTTTTCCATGGTTGAAAATAGCAAAAGCAAAGAGTTGATTTCATCAATGGCTCGGGGGATTCAAGAGTTCGTTTTTAAAAATCCAAATTATGAAATTAACATAATGAAAGAGCATGTTTTTGAGCCAAATTTGGCTAAGAATGATGTTCCATGCATGGCTCGGGAGGTCTCAAAACCAATTTTTAGAGAGTCAAGTCATGAAAATAACATATCTATGAGTGATTTTCATAAGTCATTAATGGCTAGCATGGAAAAACAACCCACTTTGCCAAATAATTATGAAAATCAATTCGGCAAAAGTCATGTTTTTAAAGCAAACATGGTCAAGAATAATGAACAAGCCACTGTTCATGAATTCAAAATTTTTGATATTTTCCAAGGTGTAAAAAAGTATGAATTTTCATGGTCACACTATACCATGACTTTTGTTATTCGAAATCCATTTTGGATTTGTGGATCACAACAAACGTTGACTTTGATGGAATGGCTAGCAAATAATATTTCGTTATTGAAATATATTGAGCCAAAAATATGGTTGATCCATAAAACCATCATCATTTGGTTTTGTGGTTACCTTCGAAATATGTCCCAAGACACTTCGAAGCATGTTATTCATTGAAATATTATTTTATAGCCATTAATGGCTTGTTAAAATGCCAAACTAATTTCATAGTAATCCAACTCTTTGGATTTTGTATGAAGAGATGTCGTGAGCACTTTCGAAGGACGACTTTGATCCTTTAGTAACATATGTGGCTTTCGAATGGTGGTTTTGTTATCAATAAACACCTTCGAAATGTAACATGGGGCGAGAAAACTTTCAAAATGCGTATCTCTCTTCAAATATATGTAAAATGGCAATTAATTAGTTGTCGAATAATGCCTATTTTTGGCATGATAAGTTGGTTCGAAGAACAACAGTTTTTGGTGTCTTCGAAGAATTAATAATTAGTTCGAAGCACAAAATTAATATTTTCATTAATTATGTATGAACCAGAACATACAAAATTTGAATAACCACAATGTTGGCCAAAAGTTGCTTCGAAGGCCCTTTTGCCATAATTTTGTAAGCTTCGAAGCACTCCATCTTGCATTAACAGCTTTGAAGAAACAATAATGGTGGTTGTGAACCTTCGAAGCTTTGCCGAATATTTCCAAGGATGTAATTTGTCATTTGTCGGCACTTTCAACCTTCAAAAGATGATTTTGGTCCTTTATACCACCTTCGAAGCTTGTTACTAGTCCATAATAGCTAGCATTCGAGACATCTAATCATAATTTCATACTCATTCGAAGCACTTCATTGGTGCTATTACATCATTCGAAGTACTTTATTGTTTAGATTAGTCATGTGCTTGGTTCGGCCCTTCAAAAATTCAAGAAAATATCATTTTTAAGGGCCGCGGGAGGTAATGTTGGCACCATAAATCTGCAATTTTTATTATTATTTATTATTTATATAATTGCAGGACATGTGGCATCCTCTTATTCATTTGGAGGTTATGAGAAGTTATGAAATGTGAAAAGATGATGGAGAATGAAGTGGAGAACATGGAGCATTAATTGGAAGTTAAAGGAAGTTATGAAGACATGGAGGAATATATGACATTGTGGGAATGAAGATGGAAAAGTGGGTAGTTTTAGGTGGTTATTAGGTAGTTATTGCTGGAAGTTTTTTCCAACAAATATTTGTCTATAAATAGCCATTCATGGCTACATTGTAAAGGACCCAGAATTCAAATAAAAAACAATTGATTTCAATATTTCTTGTCATTTTCCTTATCTTAGGAGTAGTTTAACATAAATTTATATTTCGAAGCATTTATTTTCAGCATTTCATTTTCGAAGCATTTAATGCACTTCCTTTTTGAAGCATAGGAGTAGAGGTAAGTAATTATTACTTTGATTGTTCACTCAATCATCTTTCTCTGTCTCCCTCATTCTTCTTTTAATTTTTATTTTTTCTACACTTTGGCAATTTTGAAGTCCTCTTTGTTGAGGCGAAAGAACTGTCAACACAATCGCTTGATAATTGACTTGAATTTAATTTGTAAGGATTTTTCAATCCTTGCTAGCACGCTCACATTTATAATATTTTCCTTCGTAGGAAAAATAAGCCAACAAATACAGTCACATCATTCTTGATTGTAGATTTCTTATGGAAAAGTTGGGCATAACTAAGACAATCATTGTTACTATGAAACAAACAATTGCACAAATTTAGTAGCATGGAATTAGTTTTTATTTTATTTTATTTTATTTAAGTGAAGAAATTAAAGTAAGATTACAGTAAAAATGTAAGGATGTGAAGTATAATTAACTTAAAAAATAATATTTTGTTTGATTTTTTGAACTATTTTTAGAATTTTTTTTAAAAAAAAAAATTAGTTTGATGAAAATAAATATGAAAAAGATATTTTTGAATTTTTAAAATTATTTATACCCTTTCAAAAGATTAAACTATATAAAAATGATAAGGTACTCAATTCAGAGGTCAATTATTTAAAATTTTGGCCCTATAGGCTAAAGTCCTATTTTTTGGGACTAAAAAGACAACTATAATTTGAAAGACCATTTCACCATACCTATCTATCTATTTGTTACGTGTTACTTATCTGCCCATCTAATCTATCTATCAGTCAATACTTTTCTAGTGTCGATGAACTTTTCCAGCTATCGCCTTGCGGTTGTTCACCAATGGGGTACAATTCACAAAAAATATATATATATATATATATATTTATTCTACTCACCAAATAATTACTTTAAACATTATTATCACAAAAAAAAAATTAAATCTTGCACCAAATAATATAGTACTCTATAAATGTTAACTTTTCCACTATTATACCACAATGATAAATATTTTTAATTTTATCATCAAATTAATTTAAATTTTAAATTTTTTTCTCTTTTGAAAATAATTTGAAAAAATGTGTGTGAACTTTTTCAAATTAATTTATAGAGCGAAATTTTTCATTCTATAAATGTGAACCTCCCCTCTTTTTCCATCGAGCAATGGTAGAGGGCCACAAAAAGTGTGGCTCAAATGACTCAAAACTACTAAAACGACGTCATTTTAAGCGTAAAATGACGCCATTTTGACAATTTTAAACCATTTAAATCACACTTTTTGTAGCACTCAATCATTTTTCTTTTCCATCACTTTCCCACACGTCTCCTCCTGAGATATACATTTGGGATTTGGATTCTCTGTCCATATTTTCCGTCTAAATCCATATATATGAAAACCCCATCAATTCGGTGAGCTCTCTCTCTCTCTCTCCCCCTACATATAAAATAACTTGATGATTTAGTAGTGATAATACAGTGAGGGTCCTCGTGGATGGGTTGGACCGATCCAAGCTCTTCAAGCCCACTGGATAACCTGCAAGCAAGTCCAATCGGGGAACGGGGTAGTCCCCCGGCGAACCCTCCGGCGTGTGAATTAGAGAAGGTGATAATACAGAGAAAAATGTAGAGAGAGAGAGAGAGAGAGGAGATGGAAAACTTAACCTTCTTCTTCTCCTCGAGTTTAGCTTATATCCAACTGTAATCATTTCGCTGTCTCTGTCGTTCTGATTGTCCCCGCCGAAAGCTTGAGGCGTGGTTCGCCTTGTTCAGGGCGAGGGGGTGTGATTCCGGCTGAGAGGTGTTGTCGCAATAAATGCTGTGATGGGCTGCATTAATGGTGATGTGCTGTGGCAATAACTTTGCAGATCTTTGTCTGCTGACGTGGTCTGCTCTGCGCCTGCCACTTGTCCGAGCATCATTGGTCTTTCCTGTCTAGTTGGACTCCAGCTGTGTTGGGTTTGGCCAACCGGGTTGTATAATGGGGTTTGAATGGTGGGCCGTGGGCTCTATGGGCCTATCCCTGTCAGTAGTCCCCCATTCCCGAGTGCAGCTTTAGTCCAACGAAGGGAATAATAATAGTAAGGAGGGTAAATCTGACCGTGCCGGTGGCCGAACCGACCGTGAGGGTGGTCGACCGTGAGGGGAGAGACCGACTGTGAGGGTGGCCGAGCGGGTGGGGCCGACCGTGAGGGTGGCCGAGTGGGAGGGGGGCCGACCGTGAGGGTGGCCGAACGGAAGGGGGGCCGACCGTGAGGGTGGCCGAGCTGGAGAGGCTGACGGTGAGGGGGACCGAGCTGGAGGGGCCGACCGTTAGGGTAGCCGAGCGGGTGAGGGCCGACCGTGGGGGTGACCGAGCTGGAGAGGCCGACCGTTAGGGTGGCCGAGCGGGGGGGCACGGGGCTCAAGGGGCGGCGTGTCACGTGGCGATGTGAAGTGGAAAAGACAAGGTGAGGGCAGAAGTCAATGCATCTGGACCATACACGTGGCAAAATGTCGGAGGAGGTGAAAGGTCAGGCGTTAGATTGGGAGTGAAACGTCAGGGCATTATTATGGGCATTGATGATACCATTTTGGCGGATGATTTGAAAAGTTTTCAAACTGGCGAACATTAATTTGGATCCTTGGAATACGGGCAACCCGTGGGCTTTTGGTATCATACGATTCACCTACTTGTTTACAAAAACTCAAAATATCCGAAGTGTCAATTCCTTCGTTGCTCACGATACCCCATTAAAACACTTCTGCGATTTTCTGGAACCTGCATCCGAAGCTATTCGCAAATATAGTTTAGCAATGGCACAGGAAGGGACTGGAAATGTGAGGATGGATCCGCTGGGGGAGGACGATGCTGTGGAGCTGGCGCAGCAGTATAGATCAGTGAGGGTGGAGGTGCCATCGGTGCCGGAGCCAGTCAGCCAGGTGGAACCAGATCACTGGCACTCGAGGGCTGATAGGTCCATTGTAACGGCGGCGGAGTTGGAGGCTATCCGCGAGAGGTACCAGATCCCGGCGGAAGTGGAGTTGGTGTTGCCAAAGTCAACAGAGCGGCCATCGGACGTGAGGCCAGGGGAGTTTTCCCTCTACGAGGAGGCGCTGAAGGGTGGGTTGCGATTGCCGTTGCCGCAGATTGTGGTGGACGTGCTTAATCGTTTGGACATGGCACCAGGGCAGCTGATGCCCAATTCGTGGAAGATTTTGCTGTCCTGTGCAAGCGTCTGGCCAAAGGCGATGGATGGGGAGGCCATGACGGTGGATGAATTCTTTTGCTGCTACAAAGCTTCAGGGCAACAGGAGACTTGGGTGACCCTACAGGCCGTGGCGGGAAAGGGCGTGGTGGCGGGGTTGCCAACCTCGATCAAAGGTTGGAGGCATAGGTGGTTCTACGTGTCCAACTCTGGAGGGGCTGGGGCACGCAAGACGTGGAAGGTGCCGACAAAGTTTGTGGAGTCGAAAGGGGGTGCGGCGATGGAGGAGAGAGTGAAGAAGGTGAAGGAGTGGAGGGAGAGGGAAAAAGTTAGGTGGGTCGAGCTCGTTCAGCCATCTGCTCTGTTTGAAGCTGGGTTGGGCCCACAACCGGTCGGGGGAGACCTCGACCGAGCGGAGTTGGAGGCTAAGAGGAAAGCGCAGGAAGCGGAGGATCAGGCCATGCTACTGAGGGCTCAGAAGTTCACAGAGGCCCAAGCCGACCGACCTCCTCGGCCAGTGGTGAGAGAGAGGATTCGCCCTCGGCCAAAAACGTTGGGAGAGAAGGGGTTGGAGGAGTCTGCTCCACGACTGCTTCCAAAAGATCCTCTGAAGGAGAGGTCGGTGAAGGAGATGGAGGCACTGGGGGTGGGGAAGAAGAAAAAGAGGTTGAGGCGGGGTGGGGAGGGGCCCGCTCAGAAAAGAAGAAAGGAGGTAGGGGTGGAAGAGGCCAGCCCGGCCAAGCGAGTGGAGGGTGGGGAGGTGGAGCAGACCCCAGAAGGGGTGGCCGTCTCAGCTGGGGGAGAAGTCCTTGTGACAAAGGATACCCCCGAAATGGCGATAGCCAGTCCGACGGTGGACGTGGTGGAGAAGACCCCAGCAAAACAAGTAGAAGCTGGGTTGACTGGGGCTGACCCAAGTGTGAGGTTGGAGAAGACCTCAGTGGTGCCAACAGAAGTTAGGTTGGCTGGGGTGGAGCCAAGTGGGAAGGAGCAGACTCAAAAGGGTTCTGTCCCCCAGGAGGGGGGTTTGGGTCTCAACACCGCCTTCTACTACGCTCGTGCGGTCGCTGGGAGGGTAGAAGGGGAGGTGGGGCCAGCCAGGGCAGGGGCTGACCGTCTGTTGAAGATTGCCGAAGGGTCAGACCTGCGTGCGGCCGCCAGGTTCAATGAAGCCGACCTGCTGAGGGGGTTATGCTCCGCTCAAATGGAGGTAACTGCCCTGGCAGGGGCTCTTCTAAGGAAGGCGGGGGGAGCCAGGCTGAAGGCGGAGAAGGCTGGGGCACAGTTGGAGAAGCTGAAAATGGAGAAGGCAAAATGGACGAGTGACCAGGCTGAGCTGCAAACAGTCAAGCTGGAGTTGGAGGATACACGCCGCAGGGTTGTGTCACTCGAGTTCCAGCTAGTCGGTGAGCAGAAGAAATTGGCAGAGTCCCAGCAGGCCTGTGCTATTGCCAATGATCGGCATGAAGAGGCCATGAACAACAACGAAGAGCTGGTGAAGCAAAGAGACGAGGCAGATGCTAAGGTGGAGGCTCTGCAAAAGGCGTTGGAGGACGAGGTGGCCAAGGCAGAGGGGGAGCGAAGCAAGGTAGCTGCGGAGAGGGAGGCCCTGCTGAAACAATTTGAAGCAGAGAGGGGAAGGTTGACTGCAGAGGGGGAGGTCTGGAGGAAAGAGCTGGAGGCTGAGAGAGCCAAGGCTGTAGCTGACAAGGAGGCCCTACAAAAGGAGCTGAATGAGGAGAAGGCGAAGGCGGCCTCGGAGAGGGCAGCCTACCCTGATCTTTATGCTGCAGCGGTCCTACAATTCAAAGGGTCTCCTGAGTTCCAGATGGCGATCGACACTGCAGTTGCTGCCAGCTTGGCTGGGGTGGGGTCTGGGGGTGCTGGGTCATCAAGGACAGGTGCTGGGGTGAGGACAGAGTCTGAGATTATCAACAGTTTCCAGCAATCTGACTACTATAAGCACGAAATGGCTGAGTACTGGGACAGCGGTTGGAAGATGTTCAAGCGCAAGGCTGAGGAGCTGTTTCCAGACTTGGACCTGAGTAGTGTGGTAGTTGGGGATGATGACGTAGCCCAAACCCCACTGGACGAGGGGGTTGAAGAAGGTGACCTCATTTCAAGCGAGGAGGAAGAGTGATCTGTATGATCGGTGGACTTAGGAGTCTTTGTTTCCTCCTTGTATACATTTTTTGTTGTTTGTTGCGTTTTTTTTTTTTTTTTTTTTTTGTTTTTGTTTTTGAAGTATTGTAATAAATGGATGTACACATGTTTGTGAATGAATAAAATGGTTTGATCGTGGTTTACTTTTCTTGTGATTATTTTGTGTACTGATGTGTTCAGCGAATGCTTGCATCTTAAAAACATGACTTAGTATCAAATTACTTTAAAAAGGTGGACTGGAATGTGAAGTTGAAGATGTAATTCGCAAATGAAATATGGGCAACCCTCTTTAAAATATTGACTAAGTGTCAAATTAACCTTGAAAAAGTAGGTTGAAATGTGATGTTGAAGATGTGATTTGCAAATGAAATATGGGCAACCTTCTTTAAAATATTGACTAAGTGTCAAATTAACCTTGAAAAAGTAGGTTGAAATGTGATGTTGAACATGTGATTTGCAAATGATGTTGAAGAAGTGTTTTGTTTGATGAGCCTTCACTCATAGGTCTTACTGGGGCTTGTGAAAATGCTCAGGTTTGGCGGAGTCTTTGAGCGCTCGGTCTGGCCGAGGCTGTTGAGGGTGCTCAGGTCGGACTGAGGCTTTGAGAAGTGCTCAAGTCTGGCTGAGGCTTTTGAAGGTGCTCAGGTCGGACTGAGGCTTTGAGTGCTCGGTCTGGCCGAGGCTTTTGAAGGCGCTCAGGTCGGACTGAGGCTTTGAGTGCTCGGTCTGGCCGAGGCTTTTGAAGGTGCTCAGGTCGGACTGAGGCTTTGAGTGCTCGGTCTGGCCGAGGCTTTTGAAAGTGCTCAGGTCTGGCTGAGGCTTTGAGTGCTCGGTCTGGCCGAGGCTTTTGAAAGTGCTCAGGTCTGGCTGAGGCTTTGAGTGCTCGGTCTGGCCGAGGCTTTTGAAGGTGCTCAGGTCTGGCTGAGGCTTTGAGTGCTCGGTCTGGCCGAGGCTTTTGAAAGTGCTCAGGTCTGGCTGAGGCTTTGAGTGCTCGGTCTGGCCGAGGCTTTTGAAGGTGCTCAGGTCGGACTGAGGCTTTGAGTGCTCGGTCTGGCCGAGGCTTTTGAAGGTGCTCAGGTCGGACTGAGGCTTTGAGTGCTCGGTCTGGCCGAGGCTTTTGAAGGTGCTCAGGTCTGGCTGAGGCTTTGAGTGCTCGGTCTGGCCGAGGCTTTTGAAAGTGCTCAGGTCTGGCTGAGGCTTTGAGTGCTCGGTCTGGCCGAGGCTTTTGAAAAGCGGCGCTGCAAAGAAAAGTTGCATGGAAGCTACATTCAGACAGTTGAATTATAGAAAGTGGGAACTCCAGTCGACATTTGCATTATGTATTGAAAAAGGAAAATACAACAATTTCGACAATACAAAAGTGGGGATTCATTGATAGTAACGCTTCAGATGCTCAGCATTCCAGGGATGGGGAAGGTCTCGGCCATCCATATCTTGAAGTCGGTAAGTGCCTGGTCGCGGTCGGGCTTTCACTACATAGGGCCCCTCCCATTTGGCTGCCAGCTTGCCCTCAGTTGGATTCTTTGTGGCAAGAGTTGCTTCTCTCAAGACAAGGTCGCCAATGGAGAACTCCCGCGGTCGGACTCTGCGGTTGTAGTGTGCTCTCATTTTCTGCTGGTATGTGGCCAGTCTGACAGCAGCAGTCTCTCTGAGTTCCTCAATGAGATCCAGGTCTGCTCGACGGAGTTCTTCGGATGAGGCGAGGTCTGGATGTAGGACCCTGGGGGTGGGCAGACCGACTTCTACAGGGATGACCGCCTCAGCGCCGTATGTTAGGCGAAAAGGGGTTT
Organism: Camellia oleifera; assembly: GCA_022316695.1. Lineage (NCBI taxonomy): Eukaryota > Viridiplantae > Streptophyta > Magnoliopsida > Ericales > Theaceae > Camellia > Camellia oleifera. Next base: position 160,742,067 of record CM039305.1, read on the forward strand.
CCCCTGTAGGAGTCCGGGCAGTGGTTCGGTAGGCCCAGAGTACATGTGGCAGTTCCTCAGCCCAGAGGCCTTTAGCAGCTTCGAGCTTAGTTTTGATGATCTTCAGGAGAGAGCGGTTGGTGACCTCAACTTGGCCATTTGCTTGGGGGTGACCGGGGGAAGAGAAGCATGGTTGAATTTGGAGATCTGCACAAAATTTCCGGTATCTAGCATTGTCGAACTGTTTGCCGTTGTCGGAGACGATGGCCTGAGGGATGCCAAATCTGCAGACAATCGATTGCCAGATAAACTTGGTGGTGTTGCGCTCGGTGATTGTGGCAAGGGGTTCTGCCTCGACCCACTTGGTGAAGTAATCAATGGCAACAATTGCGAATTTGGTCTGGCCTCGACCAGTGGGAAGTGGACCTACCAGGTCGATACCCCATTTGGCGAACGGGTAAGGGCTGCAAAGAGTGATCAACTCGGCGGGGGGAGCATGGGGGATGTTGGCGAAGCGCTGGCACTTGTCGCATTTCAGGACGAAATCAGAGGCATCTTTGCTGAGGGTCGGCCAGAAGTAGCCTGTGCGGAGCACTTTGTGTGCGAGAGACCTGCCACCCGAATGATTACCGCAGATTCCTTCATGGATCTCTTGCATTACATAGGTTGCTTGGGCGGGATTGAGACATCGCAGGTATGGTCGTGAGAAACCGCGCTTGTAAAGAACACCGTCGACCAGGGTGTAGTTGGCCGATCGGGCTCTGACCTTGGCCGCCTGCTGTTGGTCATCTGGGAGTTCGCCAGTGGTCAAGAAGATGAGGATGTCGGATGCCCAAGGGATGGGTTCTGTCTGAAGGAATTGCACTTCTTGTAGGTCGGGTGAGATGGCTGGGTGAGTCAGGTATTCGAGGCGGACTCCATGGCTGAGGTCGGATTGGTCGGCGGAAGCCAGTTGAGCCATCTCATCTGCTTTGGAGTTTTCCGCCCTAGGTATGTGTCTGATTTGGAAGGTGTTGAAGAAACGAACAAGGGTGAGTGCCATGTCCCTGTAAGTCCGCATTGTGGTATCCTTCGCATCGAATTCACCCGTGATCTGGCCGACGATAAGTTGGGAGTCACTGAACACTCTGATGTGGCTAACACCAATGTCTTTGGCTAGACGAAGTCCGGCTATCAATGCTTCGTACTCGGCCTCGTTGTTGCTGGCCGCAAACAAGAGGCGGAGGGCACATTTGAAATATCCCCCTTCGGGGGATGTGAGGATGAGGCCAGCCCCGCTTCCCTCCCTGCGAGACGAGCCATCGACGTTGAGTGTCCAACAATGAGGATCTTCGGGCTCTGGTGGAGTTGGTGCGGGTGGAGGGTTAGTGGTTGGGGCTGGATTGGTAAATTCCAAGATGAAGTCGGCCACGGCCTGCCCCTTGATTGCTGTCCGGGGGCGATAAGAGATGTCGAACTGGCTTAGCTCTACTGACCACTGCATTAGTCTTCCTGAGAGCTCGGGTTGCTGCATGACCTTCTTCAGAAGCTGGTCGGTGAGGACCACTATTGAATGGGCTTGGAAGTAGGGGCGGAGTCGTCTCGAGGCAGTGACTAAGGCCAGGGACAGCTTTTCTAACAAGGGGTAGTTCTGCTCCGCCCCCCTTAGAGCCCTGCTGATGTAATAGACTGGCCGTTGGACGGAGCTGTCTTCTCTGATGAGTGCTGCACTGATTGCGGTGCTCGATACTGCTAGGTAGAGAAAGAGGGGCTCGCCGGCGATTGCCTGTGAGAGAAGGGGAGGGTTGGCCATGCACTGTTTCAACTGTTGAAAGGCTTCTTCTGATTCAATTGTCCATTCAAAAGTCTGCCGCAGGACTTTGAAGAATGGTAAGCATTTATCCGTTGCACGGGAGATGAAACGGTTAAGGGCTGCCACTCTGCCGGTGAGCCTTTGGACCTCTTTAACGGTTCTGGGTGACCGCATCTCGATCAAGGCCTTGATCTTCTCAGGGTTGGCCTCGATGCCGCGCTGACTGACCATGAAGCCTAGGAACTTACCAGATCATACGCCAAAGGCGCACTTCTCTGGGTTGAGTTTCATCTGATATTTGCGGAGCGTGGCAAAAGTCTCACGCAGGTCGGTGAGGTGGTCAGCAGAGAGCTTGCTTTTAACTAGCATGTCATCCACATATACTTCCATGTTCCGTCCGATTTGATGGTGGAAGACTGCGTTGACCAAACGTTGGTAGGTGGCCCCAGCATTCTTTAGTCCGAACGGCATGACACGGTAGTGGTAGGTGCCCCGATCGGTGATGAAAGATGTGTGTTCCTGGTCAGATGAGTGCATCACGATTTGGTTGTACCCTGAAAAAGCATCCATGAAGCTGAGCATTTGATGACCGGCCGTGGCGTCGACCAGTAGATCAATGCGGGGGAGAGGATAGCTATCTTTGGGACAAGCTCGGTTTAAATCAGAGTAATCGACGCAGAGACGCCACTTGCCATTGTTTTTGCGGACCAGGACCACGTTGGACAGCCACTTGGGGTAATCCACATTCCGGATAAACTGGGCGTCGAGAAGTTTATCAACCTCTGCAGCTATGAGATTGTTGCGTTCTGGATGGAAGATGCGTTGCCTTTGTCGGTAAGGTCGGAAGTGAGGCTCGATACTGAGGCGGTGGGTTATAAAAGATGGGTCGATGCCCGGCATGTCTGCATGAGTCCAGGCGAAGACGTCTCTGTGTTCAGTCAGGAGAGCGGTGAGGTCGGCTTTGGCTTGGGGAGGCAGTTGGCTGCCGATTTTAGCAGTTTTGAGTGGGTTGGTGGGATCAACGTTAACTTCCACGAGTTCCTCCACAGGTTCGCCTCTGACCAGTTCGTCCTCATCTCGGACGTCAAGTCCTTCAATGATCATTGCCTCCTTCAGTTTGACCTCTTTAAGTGAGGCCACATAACATTCTCTGGCGATGGTCTGTTCTCCTCTCACTGTTCCGACCCCAAAATCAGTAGGGAACTTGAGGGCAAGGTGGTAGGTGGATGTAATGGCCTGGAAGGCATTGAGGGCGGTGCGGCCGAGGATGACATTGTAAGCGGAGGGGCAGTCGACAACAAGGAAAGTAAGCAACTTCGTGGTCTGCCGTGGGTACTCTCCAATGGTGATGGGGAGATCGATGGAGCCGATCGAGGTCACCCGGTCACCGGTAAAACCAACCAGAGGAGTTTGGAGTGGGGACAAGCCTTCTTCCCCGATCTTCAGCTGGCGGAAACAGTTTAGGAAAATGATGTCCGACGAGCTGCCATTGTCAATGAGGACTCGTCTGACTTTATAATTGGAGAGGACAGTGGAGATGACAAGGGGATCATCGTGAGGATAACGGATGCCTGCACAGTCGGCGTCCGTGAAGGTAATGGGCTCTGTCCACTGCTTAGGTTGCTTGGGAGGTCGGTCGACCGTGGCCACTGTCTTGTCCGAGCCCTGTCGTATCTTTCTAAGTTCTGCCCTCTGAGCTGAGCGTGATGGTCCCCCACAAGCAAGACCACCTGAAATAACTCTGATTTCACCAACTGGCGGAGGCGGATTTCCTTGAGGCCGAGGTTGTTGGTGAGGTCGGTCATGCCCCTGGTCTGGTTGAGCTGGTCGCCGTGGGGGGGTATGCCTGCGATCGTCTCTGTGGGGCTCGGTCCTTTGTCTTTGCTGAGGACGGGTATCTGTGAACCGGCTCAGGCGCCCCTGGCGAATGAGGGTCTCTACTTGGTCTTTGAGGCTGATGCAGTCGTCGGTGTTATGGCCATGATCTTGGTGGAAGCGGCAATACTTAGACTGGTCTTTGCGGCTGGAGGGGTTCCGTGGGGGAAGCGGCCACTTGAGGGGGTAGTCCCGTTGGATCTGGTGAAGAACTTGTTCCATGGGTGTATTGAGCGGGGTATATTGCTCGAACCGACCGGGGGGTCTGGTTGAGGCCGGCCGATCGGCACGAGGGGGTCGGTCAGCATAGCGGGATGTTTGGTTATGAGGCCGGATGTTGCTGGGCTCTTGGTCTTTTCTTTTTTCTCTGGGGGTCAGATATTTAGTTGTGGAGTCCTGCCGAGCGGCTAGAGAGTCCTCGGCGTTCATGTACTTTTGGGCTTTGGAGAGCAAGGCTGCCATGGATGTTGGGGGGTTCTTGGAGAGGGAGAAGAGGAAATCGGATGACCGCAAGCCAGCCATGAAGGCTGTGAGAATGACCTTATCGTCATTTTCAGCAACTTGTAAGGCTTCGGTGTTGAAGCGGGTGACAAAGCTGCGTAGTGATTCCCCCTCGGTCTGACGGATGTTGAGGAGTTGGGTCGCCGGTCGTCGCTGGCGTTGGGCTCCAATGAAGTGGCTCAGGAAAGAGTCACTGAGGTGTTGAAAAGTAGAGACCGAATCTGGTGGCAACTGGCTGAACCATAGCCGAGCCGATCCCTTTAGGGTCACGGGGAAGGCTCGGCACATGATTTCGTCGGGGAAAGCATGGAGGATCATGAGTGTACGGTAGGTTTCCAGGTGATCGACGGGGTCGGTGGTTCCGTCGAAGGGGTCGATGGTAGGCATTTTGAACTTGGGGGGCAGGGGTTTGTCTCGGATGGAGGCGACGAAGGGGGAGTTTGCTGTGGTGGAGGGCTTGTGTTGGATGTTTTGCATGACCCCTTGGAGCTAGAGTTTCATGGCTCGGAGTTCTGCGTCCCAAAGAGGAATGTTGTCGCCTCCAGAGGGGGATAGGTGTTGGACGCTGCTGGCTTCTCCCTCGGGAGCTGGGGCTATGGCTGAGGGATGTGGGGGTGGAGGAGGAGGATGTATATGTGGGTGAGGGGGCTGCAAGCCCCCCGAGTTGGGAGGATTAGGTTGTGGGACAGTATGGCCTGGGACTTGTTCCGGATGGGGTGGAATGTCTGGAGGTGGTGGAGGAACGGGGAGGTTCCGTTGGAGCAGAGCGTTGATTAAGGCCTGGTTTTGCTCGGCCATACGGTTGATGCTATTGGTGAGTTCAATGAAGTACTGTGGTGGGTTGTTCGGGTTGGGGGGGTCGGTCTGGTGATCAGCAGCATTGTGGTGGGAAGCCATGGATCTGGTCGTTACCATGCACGTGACGGATGAGGTGAAAAAGGTTGTTGGAAAAGGGTCTCCGGCGGCAATGAACACAACTGGCGCACGGATAAAACCAGATTCCCACAGACGGCGCCAACTGATAATACAGTGAGGGTCCTCGTGGATGGGTTGGACCGATCCAAGCTCTTCAAGCCCACTGGATAACCTGCAAGCAAGTCCAATCGGGGAACGGGGTAGTCCCCCGGCGAACCCTCCGGCGTGTGAATTAGAGAAGGTGATAATACAGAGAAAAATGTAGAGAGAGAGAGAGAGAGAGAGGAGATGGAAAACTTAACCTTCTTCTTCTCCTCGAGTTTAGCTTATATCCAACTGTAATCATTTCGCTGTCTCTGTCGTTCTGATTGTCCCCGCCGAAAGCTTGAGGCGTGGTTCGCCTTGTTCAGGGCGAGGGGGTGTGATTCCGGCTGAGAGGTGTTGTCGCAATAAATGCTGTGATGAGCTGCATTAATGGTGATGTGCTGTGGCAATAACTTTGCAGATCTTTGTCTGCTGACGTGGTCTGCTCTGCGCCTGCCACTTGTCCGAGCATCATTGGTCTTTCCTGTCTAGTTGGACTCCAGCTGTGTTGGGTTTGGCCAACCGGGTTGTATAATGGGGTTTGAATGGTGGGCCGTGGGCTCTATGGGCCTATCCCTGTCAAGTAGTAATGAAAAAGTGAATCTTGATCTTCTTTGTTGTTTGTATCTAGGATTCTTTATTTTCTTGTCTTTGCTTGTTCTTGTTGCTTTGAATTTAGTAATAATGTAAAAAGTAAAATCCTGATCTTCTTTGTTGTTTCTATGGAGGATTTTTGATTTATTGCTTGTTCTTGTTGTTAATTTTAGTTTGTTTCATCATGGTTATGTCCTCTCAAAATTATATATATTGCGTGTATATATATATTAGGCATTCATGGCCTCTTTTTTTTTTTGGGGGGGGGGGGGGGGGGGGGGGGGGGGGTTTTCTTTTTTAGGGTGTTCATTGATCACAATCTTCATTAGCTCATAGATGTTGTTTTGAAAAGTTAAAGACAGTTGACCTTTTGACAACACTGTTTTCTTAACCCCCCAAGCATGTGTTCTATTTCATTCTCACTTTTAGAAGTTAAATCTGTCCTTAAAAGGATACCAAACAGTTTTTCAACCTTTTTCAATTGTTACTCTTGAGCCTTCACTTGTAATTTGATTAGAAGTATATCTCAATGTCTAATTTGGATCCACTTTGGTTAATTTGTTTTATGCATTTGGAATTCAGAGTGATGCACGAGAATCGTTGGTCATTGGGAATTTTCTTGATTTTGGGAGGTTATTAGCCCTATCTATCGACCATTGTGCTTTTCCAAAATTTCAGATTTTCTGGATTTGCTTTAATTATTATCTCTGTTATCAGAATCTTATGATTCGCAATTTGATTTGCAATTTTTATAAGATCGATACGAATGTATGGGTGAATCTATTTTGGAAGTGAATCTCTAATGAATCGCACGATTCACAATTCAATTCACATTTTATGATTTATACAATTTTTGAAATTATTGTGTCCGACATATTTCAACCATTTTTTTCTCTCCATCTTTTTAGTGAAAATAATATTACACAACTAATATCGTTTAATACCAAAATAACCAATATATACATGATTTGTTGTTGTTGTTGGCTTTTTGTTATTATTATTGGTAACAGAGTGTCCAGGCCAGCACCCTTTTGGATTGTCGCATCTCGACTAATCTCGGGGCACTGAGTCGATCGACCAAGCAAAGACGTAGTGGCCTGCCAGTAGCCAGCTGGGGGTGGAATTCGAACCTGAGGCCTAGAGAGGAGCATACTCCTAGGTCCCTGATCCCTTGCCCTCAACCAACTGGGCTATCCTTACGGGTTATGATTTGTTATTATTTTAGTGATCATGGAGTTTTTAATAGGATTCAATCAGATTCAACATGTTTAAACCTTTCTTCTCATTTTTTTTTTATTTAAAAATTCATAATATATCTTCTAAATATGTTTAAGATTAAAGTAACTTATATCATGAATTATATATTGCTATTTTATTAAATTGCATATAGTTGAATATTGCATGGGTGAGGTCAATTATACCTTTTAAAATGTTTTAGGCTTTAAAATAAAATATCCTAAATAATTCTTTATTATTATTTGATCACTGTCACTTGGAAAAGTATGTATGTTTATTGTGCAAATATCAATATTGTTGTTAATTATTGTTACTTTGAAAATTGATAATTTGTCGGTTACTATCTTTGTTAAGAATGGTTGATAAAAAATATCTAAAAGAGGAAAAAAGGTAAGATGGTAATCTTACATAGGCATCTTTGTTAACTCCTTACCTATTAAACTACGTGATCATCATTCAAAACAATATTTTCATTTTAAGTCTAAATATTTCATATTCATAAGATATATTTAACATTTAAGTGTGTAAATATATTTTTCTAAGCAATTTAGAAAAAATGACTGAATGTTTATAGTTCACAATTCGATATGATTCGATTCGCGATTCACTATGAGGTCATTTCGATTCATGATTCGAATTTCAATTTGACAATTATGTAGCTTATTACTTCTAAAATCCAGAGGAACTTAGTTCTTGACTACGGGGAATTTATTTTAAAGCAGAGAAAATTGTGACGGAGTTCTATGATTGTCCAAAGAAAGCAAATGCTAGTACATTTATGATAAACATTTGGTGCAATTTTTCTATTCACTCCAAAAAATTCTTGTATGTTCTAATGTCCTGTATTTACAGTCTCAATTCATCAATTTCAAGTTGAAGAAGAATGAGTGGTGGGAATCACAATCATTCTGGTTATCCTGGTGGACACTACCCTCCTCCGCCTCCTGGGGGCATACCCTCCCCAAGGATACTCTCCTCAGGCATATCCCACTCAAGGTTACCCACAGGCTGGATAACCTCCTCCTAGTGGTTACCCTCCAGCCAGATATCCTCCCCCAGACCCACCAGCTGGATATCCTCCCCCTGGTGGATACCCACCATCAACATATCCTTCCTCAGGTGGATATGCACAAGTAGGTTATCCTAGTCCATCGGCTTCACATCATTCAGGTATGTTTGATGCATTTCTTTGTACTATAACGTAAATTTGACATTCTTATCTGTTTGTCAGTTATGTTTGCCAATAGATTGTCATTACTTCACTCAGGAGGGACCTTATTATTGGCTTTTCTTGCCATGTGTTGTTATTTGAGTTGTCCTCCAATATTAGGATATGTTTTTCATTTGATTGTGAAGGACCTTATGAGCCTTTTTTGCTTTTCTGTTGTGATGAGGGAAGTGGGCATGTTATGTTTTTGTTTTTAGTTTTTTGATTGTGTCATTTAAACAGAATAATGGTGGAATAGGTCCACTATGGGCAGCCTACAAAGGGCTTTCATCCAAATGTTATGACCTACTCAGGGCTTTCAAATATCGGGGATTTTATTTCTATAAAAAATTTGCAGTAAAAAAAACTTGAGAGTCATTAGGTGTGTTAAAGGTGAATGCTATCACCACCTGCAAGAAATGTTTGAACAATAGTGGTTAGCACTTGGCAGAAGAAATGTGGAACTCCTAGAACCTTTGAATCCAGAACAAGAAACTCATACCGGCAAGAACTATCAAGTGCATATTATCACCTCGAAGAAATCAGAAGCAGAAGTTTTTTTAATGATTTTTGGCACCAAAATAGTTGTAGAATTCCCTTTCATCCCGGTGGTAAAGAGGAGTAAACTAGGATGTCCTAATTTGAAATACTGTAAAATTTTGACAGTTTGTCTCTAATTCTCTCTCAGGGAGAGGGGGAAGAGAGATTAAAGTCCAATGGTTCACGTCTGATTATTGAACCTTCTTTTTTTTTCTTTTTTTTTTGTGTAGTTTTTCATTTCTCTGCCTCCTATTTACATCTACTAGTTTGCAATATAGTATAACAATGTACCTGTTAAATTACATTTATGCAAGGTAATGATGATCCTTAACACCTTAAGCAGGCAGGCTTGCAATGCTGTTTGTTCAATTGTAACACTAAGCTTTTATTATTGTTATTTTTTCCCTTTATTGATAACACGTTAGTTCTTTCATTAATAATATATGCAGGGCATGGAGGACCTAGTATGGAAACACTGATAGCTGGGGGTGTGGCTGCTGCTTATGGAGCTCATCATCTGTCACATGGCGGTCATCATTTGTCACATGGCAGTCATCATCTGTCACGTGGCCATCACCATGGGAAGTTTAAGCACGGGAAATTCAAACACAGGAAGTTCGGTAAACACAGAAGCATGGAAAGCACCACGGGGGAAAAGTTCCTGAAGTTCAAGAAATGGAAGTAATTCTGGTGTGCTGCTTTATTGTTGTACCGATTCTGGTGTGTCATACCTTACTACTAGCATTGTTTGCTGCTGTTATTGCTTAGGCTTGCTGTGACTTTTGTTCCCCTTTTTTTAACCTCTTGAATTGTGGATGCAATTTGAAAGTTATGGCATTGAGCTACTGGCGTGCATATATAATTACAAATTTCTTTTGTGGTATTTCTCCACATGTGAATGAATTATGTAGTGTTTGGTTCGTTAGAATGAATGTGGATTTGAATGGAATGTTTATTCCTTATCCTTTATGTGGAACAATTATTTCTTTACAATGATAATTCCATTTGCAATGTATTTTTCATAACTTTTTTAGTAAACCAAACGTGAGAATGAATATTCTGATGGAATGATCATTTCATTCAATGAACCTAACATAAGTTTTTTAAAGAATGAGTTGATATAGCCTTCACAAGTAATTTTCTTTTTTGGGCCTTGTAATTTTCCTTACAAGTATTTGCATAGTAATTGTTGCAACTTGCAAAAGGGTTGTTTGGCCCAACAATAAAGTGTAATGTTAGCATTCTTAGTGGTGCGAGTTTGAGTAATGAAAATAATCTCTTTAGACATGGGAGGTGTGTGTTTGTCCTCCCTAGGCTTACTGTGTGTTGCTTCCTTGATAGTTTCTTTATGGTTTAAAGGAGCATTTCATTACAATAACTCAGAATGGATGACCATACAGTTACCGTTGCTACTTTTTTTTTTTTTTTACACAAAAAATTTCCTTACAGTGAGAGTTGATTAAAAAATTGTGAATCTAGAATTCACTAGGGAAAATGGTATTTGTCACTTGGATATATAAAAATCCTACATTGGAGATGAAGCATTTTGGTGACATATTCTGATGATATATTACAATCTTCCTTATTGATGATTATAGTTGTTCATGTGTTAGAAAAAAGAGATTATGTAAAAACTTTCATGAGATCATGAAAGATATGATATTCATATTGTTTTTTTAGTCTCACATTTGTCTTTTGAGAGACATGATGACAAAAAAAAAAAATCGAAAAGATTACAATGAGTGTGAATATCATTTCTCAATCAATTAACTATTAAGATCATTTTTAGTAGATTGTACTATTGCAATTGTGTTAATGTCATATTTTAACACAATATAATGTCAAAATATAATATTGTAAATTACACTGCCCCTCCCTTGAAATTTAGAGAAAATACAAGCAGCACCACAGTTATAAAATAATTATACTAACCTCTATTTTAATAAGGTTGAGTAGACAAAAATTAATGTAGGTAGTATGAAAATACAATTATTATTTTTTTTATCCATATGATCAACAAATTATAAATGAAAACAGAGCTAAGTGTCTTGTGAATTAAAACCTTAAGGACAACTAATGTAATTATGTTAAAATTATGGGACTTTTTGAATTTTCATAATTTTTACCGTAAGATATAATTGTGCACCTAATTGCATGGGTTTGCAGTGTTTTTAAATTAAACTTTTATTTAAAAAATTTTAATATAATAATTAATAAAAAAAATTTAATTCATTTGCTTAATTTGAATTTACATTAAATAAATTAAATAAATTTAATGGTTTATATTTTTTGATAGAATGCTTTAAAGTTGCATTTTGAATTAAAATTATTTAATATGATGGTTAGTATTTTTTTTAAAATTTAAATTTTATATTAATTTATTAGAAAAATTGCATGACATGACATTTTTAGGATTGTTCAATAAATTTATATAAGTTAATGATCAAACATTCATTGCGTTAAATTTGGCACAATATTTTTATCATAATGGCATGATAGACAATACATTAATAAAGTGTATTTTTTGTGCTCATTGTGTTACATTTTAACAATAGCATAATAAAAAGTACATTGCCGGATACAATTCAATGCATTTGGTTTCAATTTTTTCAAATTCAATTTTTTAAAAATTGAATTTTTTTATTTTTCATATTTTTTTATTTTTAGTGAATAATTTTAAAATTTTAAACAATTTTTTTACTTTTTTAGATGCACCTTATTTAGATATATCTAAATAGTAAAATATTTGTGATTTTTTTTAAAAAAAAATTAATAAATATACAAAAATATGAAAAATGTACTGAATTTTTATATTGTTTTTTTATTTTTAGTATTTAGTAAATTTTTTTTTATAAAAAAAATCACAAATATTATACTTTTTATGTGTATTTATGTTAAGTGTATCTAAAAATTAAAAAAATTACTTAAAATATTTAAAATATTCAATGAAAATAAAAAAATATGGAAAAAAGTAAAATTTTCTAAAAAGTGAATTCTGAAAACTAAACTAAATTGAGTGATTTTTTTTTTTTTTTGTGAATAAAAATGTTTTTTTTTCTTGTGTTATGCTTTGGGGCCATCATTGTGATAAATTGGCATATATTCAAAATTGTCTCTACATAATGAACTTAGGCCTTGTTTGTCATAATCTAAAAAAGTCAAAAAGTCATAATCCTATTTGAGTTACATCATCTTATTGAAGAAACATCACCTCTCTACCACATCACTCCAAACACAACCCATACCCTAACTCATATATCATAAAAAGTCAAAAAATATACTTATTTAAATCATCTCAAAACACCCCTTAGTGTAACTTTTTTTAAGTGTCCATATATAATAGACTTGTTTAGTGTAAATTTTCTTACTTTAAAATATGATAATAAGAAAATGAAGTTAAAAATACTCCTTCAGGCAAGATCTTGAATTTATTGACCAGTAATAATAGAGATCCTTACAAAACACAACACTCACAACTCTCAAAATAATCTAGACCATTCATGTCATTATCAAAAATAATTTTTTTTTTTAAACACATCAATAATCAATATATTAATAAAAGCGATGAGAGCCCTTCCTTTATAAGAGTCTCAAATATTTTCCTTTATTGGCATCTATCGAACATATAATGAACTTGTTTTGGGTAGCTTTTTAAAGATAGCAAATAATAGTATAAAATGTAAAATATCACTTTCTTGGCTTTTAGGTAATAATAATTATTTTATTTGATTTTATTTTTTTCAGCTATTCACCAAACACTCGGACAGAGTTAAGAAAAAAAATTAAATTAAATTAAATAACTTCCAAAGCTGGACCAAACAGAGCAAATGCTGGATTCTATTATTATGTGTAGTTTCTGAATTTCTTGGCTGGCATATGCCATATGTTTATGTATATATGGCTTTGTTTGGCGTATAGGGTTTGGGTTAAAATAGTTACAAAAAGATAAAATAGACTTTTTAGTTTAATAAGATGAAATATCATATCTAAATTATAATTATTTCATTTTTTCTCTCATAAAAGTTAAAAAAAGTCAAAAAGTCTATCTGAAACGAGATTTTTTTAAGTTAAAATAGTCAAAAAGTTAAAAAGTCAAAAAATTAATCCACATCTCAAACCAAGGCTATATATGCTAGGTGTATGTATACTTAAGAAGTTACAAATTTTTATTTGAATTTGGTGTCGATGTTTATGGAGTTTTTTTTATTTTTAAATAATAATTTAGAGAATTAACTTACTTTTTAAATTATTTGAGAAACTAACCTATTTTTTGAAATTGTATTTTGAAAATGTAATTTTAAATTGAAATCGCATTTTTAACATGCAATATCAACTTGAAATCACATGTTGAAAATGTAATTTTATGATTATATGAATTTCACTAAGATACATTACATTTTCAGCATGCGATTTCAAGTTAAAATTACATGTTGAAAATGTAATTTTTAATTTAAAATTGCACTTTTAAAATGCAATTTCAAAAAATAGGTTAATTTTTTAAATAGTTTGAAAAATGATTCAATTCTCTAAATTTTTTTAAAAGAATATTTAAGAAAAAAAACACTTGTAGTTTATGTGGGGATTTTTTGCACAATAAGGTTGGGTTGGTTCTTTGACTAAATTAGTTACAAAAAGATAAAATGTTATATCTAAACTATAATCATTTTATTTTTTCTGTCACAAAAGTTAAAAAAAAAATTAAAAAAAAAACTAATCCAAATGAACTTTTGGCCTAGGCTTAAAAAAACTAAAATGCCAACCGAGACTTGTTCCCAAATGATGCCTAAGTGTTTGGTTAAAATTGTAAAAAATTACAAATTTTAATTTGAATATGATTTGAACAATTACATGAAATTAGAAGTTATAAGTAATTATGTAGGAATATTTTGAGTGAAAAAAAACGACAGACCATACTAACTCAAGTGTGGTGTTTTGAAAAGTTAGTAAAATATTAGTTTTTTGACTTTTTTTTTTTGGTTAAAAAGTTCACTTTTTTGTAACTTTTTGAAGTGTTTTGGAAAGTTGGTAAAAAATACCAACTTTTTGACTTTTTATTGGCTTTTTTAGCTAAAAAGTTACTTTTTTTGACTAAAAAAATTAAAAAACAAAAAAAAATAACTTCTTTAACTTGTTGCCAAAAGATTTCTTTATGTTAAAAAACTAAAAAAAACTATAAAATTAACTTTTGTTTTTTTTTTAACCTCTTCCCAAATCACTCCATTATGTATATGTGATGGTTCATAAACTATTCAGAAAGACTAGGGGATTGGGGGAGGCAATACTTGGGAAAATGTTTGAAATCTCATGGAAATGATCAGCACATTTGTAACCAGGAACAGTTGGACCTGATTTCAATACATATGGGTATACATTTTGAAAAGACGATTAAAAATTACCTTTTAATTTTTAATTTATTTTAAGTCGCATAATCTCTCTATATTTGTACTTTTTTTTTTAAAAAAAAAATTTAAAAAAAATTTAAAAAATTAACTTTTAATTATCTTCTCAAAATACGATAATGTAGATATATCATATGCCTAGTTTTATTAATTATAATTCATTATGATATTAATTATTATATAATTATAACTCATTATAATGTTAGTTATGATAACAATTTAATTATAATAACAAATATTTTAATTATACTTTATATGATATTAATTATGATTATTATTTTTAATTATAATTAGATTTTTTTAAATTATAATTAAAAAAAGATATAATTATAACATTTGTCAGCGCAACATCACAATAATATTTATAAAAAAAGGACTCGTTTGTTCTTGAGAGACTAGTCCAAATACAGACTAGTACTTGATTAAATAAATAAATAAATTGGTAGCATTAAAGTAATCAGTGGTGTTACATATCACTAAAAAAACATCACTAAGCCAGTTCAAATGAACTGGCAATGTTGAAAATTGAAAAAAACAAAGAAGCAAAGAATAAAATATCACATCAATTAAAATTATAATAATTCTGAAGCTATTAAAACTTATTATTTTAAAACTCTTAAATAATTTTTTTAAGTAATTGGTAGCGATCATAATAACCAATCTGTCCATATCAAATAGTCTGTACTTGATTTTGACTGTTGGGACAAAATATAGTTGCAGTGTAGAACATGGGTACATGCAAATTGAAGCGAGGACCACTATACAAATTTGAATAGACAAAGCTTAGCCACCAAGTCTGCAATTAATGGACACACCTTTTGTTTGCGGGTCCAACTACAGTACATAAAATAGCTTTTCATGTACCATGTGAAGGTCAAGTTTGAAAAGTCACGAAAAAATTAAAAAATTATTTAAAAAGTTAAAAAATTATTATTATTTATCAAAAGTCAACAATTACAACTGTACAATTCTTAATTTTAATTTTTCTCTACAAATAAATTTTTATAATTTTTTATTACACATTTTTTTATAAAAAGTCAAAAAATTAACCCAAATATTTATATTTTCAACCTCAACTTTTTAGTTTAAAAAAATAAAAAATGCACTTATTTAGGACACCCCAAACAACCTCTAAGTGGGTGTCTGAAAAGTGAATTTTTTTTGTAAGCTTTTTTAATTATAAAATATTATTAGAAATTTTTTTTTTTTTGTTTGTTTGAGAAGGTAGTTAAGTTTTTTGTGGTTGAATGTGATGTTTGTGAAAGAAAAAGTAAAATGATTATGAAATTTGATGTGATATTTTATTTGAATTTATTTTTTTTGATTTTGTAACAAATTTGTCTTTTAGTAAAAAAAAAAAAAACCAAAAAATCTCATTCCCAAACAGCACCTAAAAGGTGAAAAGTCATATCAGCAGATATGCGTGACCGGTAGTCACCGGTCTGATAGGTGGGGTTTACCTGTAATTCCATGGTGTCACACCCAATTATTTTGAATCATGATCTTATATATATCAATTGATATATTAATTAGTATATTAATAGATGATATAATATAATTTTAAATATTTTAGATATTTATAATTTGTATAAAGAGTAAGCTTAGTAATAATGACATAAGATATGTTAATATATTAATTGATATATTAATTAATACATATTGTACCATCGATTATTTTAAAATGAAGTAAAAAAAATTACACTATTCTTTTTTAAGCTTTAAAAAATGCATTGATTTTCATCAAATCTAACATAATCATATTAGATTTTCTTTAAATTTTAATTTATGTGATATTTAGTTTTTTTAATAATATTTCATTAGTTACATGAATAAAACAAATACCTACTAATCCTATTTGGTAAGATTGTAATAGTGTACTTAATAATTTTTATTTTAGTTAGACATATATATTTATGGGTTGGTTTGGGAAGTAGGTTGACTTTTTGACTTTTTTGACTATTTTAGCCTGAGCTAAAAAATTTGGTTTGGGAAAAGCTTTTTGACTTTTTTTGTGAGAGAATAGTGTAATGATTATGGGTTGAATATGATGTTTTGTTTGTTGTGACTAAAATAGCCTATTTTGTCTTTTGCGGCTATTTTAGCCACAAACCATCTTCCCAAACGGACCCACTTAAAAAAATAAATTAACAAGACTTATTGAAATAAAATACCTTAAGTATGACCTAACCTCAAACAATTCTATAAATAAGACTTCTCACTAAATGTCTCAAAAAAAAAAAAAATTAATGTTATTTCTTTAATATTGAAATATATATTTTATTCTTATTTATTCTTTTATTTACAGACTATATGTATTAATTACAATTATTTTAACTTTATTAAAAGACATATCGATATAATATGAAATTTATTATATTTAGTAGTTAATAGACTCACAACAAATGATTAGTAGAATCACATTAAAGAATAAGATCCCCTGTTAGGGAGTCAGCATGGTTTGATTTGGTTTGTTTAAGAGTAAATTAATGACCAAATGACTATCTACATATTCATAAAATTTGGAATAAAATCAAAAAATCTTAGAAGCAAATCAAACCGAACTAATAAAACACAATTTGGTTCTTTATTTTGATAAAATGAAATAAAACACTTTCTTTAGTAAATGAAATAAAAATTCATTTGGTTCAGTGGATAAAGTACAACTCAGGATCAGCTAAATTCTCAATTCAAGATTCCATTATCCACATCTAAGACATTCGAATGATCAAAGCAAAAAAAAGGCAATTTTTCAGTTTGTTTTTCATATAACCTCTATTTCTGTTTACTTCTTGCCATTAGATTGGCATTTTGCCATCTATCCCCTGTTTTTCATGCTTTGGGCAATACATGATTGGGCTTTATGATAGATTCCAATCTAATTGGATTCATTTCTAAGCTTGATGCTTCTCTTTCTGCATCTTTTATTTTTTTGATGTATCTTATACTGTTTTGTTGAAAAAATTGGTTTTTTGGTATCTTTAATATGAAATTAAAGTAGGTTTCAACCATTAGTTGATGTGGGATTAAATGGGTTTAGATTCTTTGTAACAAGGTCTTTACACCACAAAAAGAATGATAAAAAACCATTACGAATTGAATGAGAAATTGTCTCATAAAGATGACCTTATGAATGAGGTATTGAGAATTGTGTATAATTACTAATCCCGCATTGATTGTAGATGAAAGTTTTGATGGGTATTTAAATTTCAAGATTTTGATAAGGGAATGAGCCCTCTGGGGGCATTCCCAAATTTTCTAAAGGAAGGGAGTTATAGATGCTTCAAGAATGGGTTTGGGCCGAGACTATGATCTAAGTTGGTTATGGCCAAATTGCCACACGCCTGTTCGAACTAGTCTGGGTCCGTGGATCGTGGATCTTGGGACTTGGGACTTGGGAGAATGGGTTACGTTTGGGCTGGGCTGGGTTAGGTTGGATTGGTGGTCCACAAACCTAATCTTTTTGGGCCAAGTCTGCTGTAGATATATACACATAACATATATCTCATATATATTATTGTCTCATCAGTTTTGGTACATTATTCCAATAATTTTACAAGAGTAATGAGCATTGGTTGCCAGCCTTTATGGGCATTGGTTGCTAGCCTTCATGGCTGGAGGCTCATATCTTCCTTGGTTTTGGTACAGAATTTTTGCTCTCAGATTATAGTCAAGTTAATCTCCTCCTATAATATATTCTTCCTGTGTAATAGAATGTTACCATTGTCGGTTCGCTAAAGTTAACAGAAGGTGCTTTTGCGCTAGCCGGTCTTAACCATTTTTGTGATACCCCCTGTCCCGTAATATGCAAATTGGTCCTTAATTTGAATATGATTATGTGTTTAGCATGGTTTATGTGTCATTATGTGTATACATGTGATTTTGAAATTCTATCTGTTCACCGTAGGATTGTTTGTCTGAATAATCTACTTTGGAAATTAAATTGAGGGCCTTATCGGCCACAGAACCCGAAATTGATTACGCTATTGTGTTTAGCATAATTTTTAGAGCCTACGGTGAAATTTAATTGAAAATTGATTCCGGCCAATTTAAACTGATTAAATGGATGAATTAAGGGCCCAAATATTTTATATTAAAATATTTTATTAGTGGGCCTTGTTGTGTTATAGCACTACACTCTCCTTGACTCATTTTTGAGTTCAAAAATCTGAGGATACAAGAGGGAGAGAGTGAGAGCCGACTGTTAGAGAGAGAGAGAGAGAGAGAGAGAGAGAGAGAGAGAGAGGGGGGAGAATTGTGCTATTTTGACTCAAGCTTGGAGAATTTGAAGTCCATCTCTAAATTGGACCATAGATTGAAGGGATTAAGCTTCTAGGTAAGTGAACTCATGGATTTTTGTTGTAAATGTGTAGATTCAAGTGTGTTTGATGACTAAGAACATGAGTTAGCTTGATATTAAGGAAATTGAGTTGTTTGTGTTCGATTCATGGTCAATGAAGGCATGCATGTATATAATTGTTGTAGAATTGCATAATCTAGCATGTATAGAGTTGAACATGGAAGTAAAGGTGTTAAATCTTACATGCAAGCATACTTTTGTTGTATTCCATGAGAATGAACACCATTTGTTTTGTTTGGGTTGGAAATGAGGTCAAAAATTGGCATGCATGTTTGAATAATTAAGAGATGAGCTTGAATGCATGATTCTACCATATTAGATTAAGTTTTGGGGCATGCATGTAAATTATTTGTAAATTGAGCCTCATTGAGTGGTAATTGGGGGTCTATACCATGTTAGGATAATTATATTTGAAATTTGAGCCATTGCATGCAAGAATTGTAGCTGGAAAATTGTTTTGGAGCTCAAGAACACAATCTGGGAAACCCAGAATTTTAATGTCCGCTCGAGCGTGGGAATGTCCACTCGAGCGGGGACTTCGAACTCCCAGTATTTTGTTCTTGCAAGCATGGTGTCCGCTCGAGCATCCTAGTATACGCTCGAGCGTAAAAATGATGCATCCAGTACTTTTTGCAAACATAGCTTCCGCTTGAGCGGGTAAGTATACGCTCGAGCGTATAGCTATGTTGAGAGGTCTTCCGCTCGAGCGCTACATTGGACGATCGAGCGTAAATTTCACCTATCCAGTACTTTTATAGGCCTTAGGGGTCCGCTCGAGTGAGGAAGTTGGCGCTCGAGTGGGAATCCTGTTTTCTGAAATTGTGTTTATGCGTTATATGTTTCGTTTTCCGTTCTCTTTCACTTGTAAGCACTCTTAGGCATATGTTAAGCATGGTAAATGAGTTAATGAGACTAAAATAAAGCCTAAAGAGGATTATGTGAACTAAGGAACGGATGGAATTATTAATGACCCTTTTGTGTTCATGAAATGTGTAGGGTCAAGTTCCAGGGCGAATCCACAAACCGATCACTGTGAGTAATATCGATATTCAAATGTTTGTGAATGTCCAACTGTTTATTTCCTTATAAACTTTATGAGTTGCTATTCGGGATTGTGGACAAAAGTCTGATATGAATAAACATAAATGGACCAAAGGTCGTTTTGATAAACATGAATGGACCAAAGGTCGTTTTGATAGAAATGCACGGACCGAAGGTCGTTTTGATATATGTGAATGGACCAAAAGTCATTTTGACATGAATGAGTGGGCCGAAGGCCGTTCTAATATAAGTAAGTGGGCCGAAGGCCGTTTTGACATAAATAAGTGGGCCGAAGGCCGTTTCGACATAAATAAGTGGGCCGAAGGCCGTTTTGACATAATGATCGGGCCGAAGGCCGTTTTGACATAGATGAGTGGGCAGAAGGCTGTTTTGTCATGAATGGAAATCTAGAGGGGCCAAAGGCCAGAATGTTTGGAACTACAGTCACTTGATTTGGGATTTCGTATAGATATATATATATATATATATATCTGTTAAATAGAATTGTGAATTGGGCCCAAGGCCGTTTGGAATATGTTGTTCTACATTGTTATGTATATTCTGTATTTGATATTATTCACTGGGCTATCGCTCACGCTCATTCATGTGTTTATAGGTGAGCCAAGAGAAGTACAAACCCAGCCCTAGTGAAGTCTGCCAGGAACAACACGAGTTTTGGAAAGTCAGCCTTGTGTCTCACGCATGAGACCATCCTTGCCTTTTATATGTACTGATGTTTTGTCCTGTCGGCAAGGGCCTTGTGAATGTCTGTACATAGTCTGTTATAAGTTGACTTGTTTTGAATGATCCTGTCTGTAATGATTTTTGTGATATAGTACTTTTGACGTGGGTTATTAACGTATCTAAGTATGGTTTGTTTGATGTGCATATAAGCACGGCTCTGTGGATAAAGTTTTAAATTTTTACTTCTGTTTGGCCCCTTTACTCTGATGAATTATGTCTGTTTTGGTCTGAGGCCGTAGGTAGTCACAGGATTACTAGCCGGTTATGTCCTTAACCCATAGGGGCGGGTTCGGGTCATGACAATTTTATCCTGGGAGACAGAAATCGATGTTCCTCCAGCACCCACGGTGAGTCGGCTAATCTATTTTAAGGATACTGTGGTATCTCACAGAATTTGATTTGATTATTTGTTTTCAATATTTCGGTTCCATATGTATTTCTGTTAATCATGTTTCGTACTCTAGAATGTAATTTATTAAATATAGATTTATTGGATGTTTTTTATTTAATTTATCAAATCATGAATCTATTTATCTTGTTTAATTATACAATTTAGACAACAATCTTAAAACAAATTATATGTGTTTATCATGAAATTAGATAATTAGATTCATATGTATTATAAAAGAATTTATGGTACTGTTTTGCCCCAAAAGCCGAACCACATGTATGCTTTATATTCATGAGCAGTTTAATTAGAGTCTCAATTTCTTTGTATAAATATGTTACTGCTGCTTGTGTGTATCTATAATAATAGAAATGGGAAAACAATGCTTAGACTCTTTGACTTAGAATTGTATGCTTGTGTGAAGATTACGTATTAATACAAACCAAAATATATAATTTTATATGTATGGTCCTCGAACCACTTGTAGGAATATATATGCATGCTATTGTTTACCTGTAGTATATAGATAGCCACTGTTATTTATGTGAATTCCTGATTACAAAGTCGTGGTTGGTTTATTAAATTCATAAACATAATGGAATAATTTAATCAGAATGTTTTTCTCTCTTGCATATTTTGTATGCTATTTTGGTTCTTATATAATGTTATTTTATAATTTTATAATATCATTTGCATGCTCGTGAGTGTTTAAAAATATTAGTTAATATTGACATGCTAATTATTTTCTAATTTCTAGTATGATCAACATATTCAATATGTTTACATACTAGATTAATTCAATTGTTTCCTTGTTTCTAGATTTGTCGGAAATGTGTATTCTCTGTGTTTTCTAGTATATTTGCATGATTTTAATTGGTAAAATTATTTACATGTTCATTGTGAATTAAATTTATTTATAACTCATGGAAATTAATTTTAATTTAATTTTGGAGTTATAAATTTTTTTATAACTTGGCTACATTTATTTATATGATAATGGTGTAATAATTTTTCTATAACTCTTGTCAATCAATTTTTAATTTAATTTTTAGAGTTATAAGGTTTGTAATTTATTTGGGAATCATAAGTTTAATTGTATAACTTGTTTGGCATTTTATTTTTACTCAATTTTGCAATTAAATTAATTTAGTATTTTACAATTTCTTTATATCATTTGTTTTGTATTTTGTTGTGTTTTCTGCTAACTTTCTCTATAGGAATACCTATATGCAAGGAGAGGGGGGGGGGGGGGGGGAATACAAATCCAAATGAATAAAATTTGGGAATGAAATAAATTTTGGACTACTAATCTTTTTTGTTGAACATAAATACCTAAGCGTGGGAAAGAATTTTTGGACTACTTACAATCCTCAATTGAATTGGTTTACTCGTCTTATTTTGAAGCAATTTTTTGCTTGTGATTTATCTGGTTGTTTACTAATTTGTAAAAGTAAGTTTTATTTGCTTGTATTGTTGTAGCTATTTTTTACATTGCTTGTAATTTGGTTAGCAAATTTTTTTTAATTTTTTTCTAAATTGCTTGTAAGTGTTTAGTTTGTTTTAATCTAGTTCATCCCATGAAAAAACTTAATTCTAAAAATTGTTTTCGATAAACTAGGAGTCAACATATTCTTGAATGTTTTGTCAAAAGGTTAACTGGGATTTAAGTGGGACAGATGTGACCCTTCTAGTCTTCTTGGGAACATTCTTGACCATGTTCAATTCTAGGTTAAGTGGTGAGATTCGTTTTGAATTAAATATCTAGCTGTAGGATTTTCTAGTGTTAAGTTTAATTTCTGGAAACACAAAAAGTGAAAGTCTGTTGTATTTTTCAAAAATGGCAACTGTCACCGATGCTGCTGCTACTGCTAATGTTTGTGGGAATTTGAACCCTGGGGCGATTGGCTTGCCAACCCCTGTTGCTGTGACCTCTGTGATTAACACTATGTCACGACCCAAACCCGGCCCTATGGGTTTAGCACCGTAACTGGCCAGTAATCCGAGATTACCGAAGGCCTACAGAACAGTAATACAGTCAATCAGAGTACAGGGCCTGGCGGAAGCCAAAACAGTAAGTAACTAGTGTCCACTGAGCGGTGAAAATCTGTATGTCAAAAACATTTTATGCATTCATACAGTTTAAAACAGTACACTCTATACAATCATTTACAGACATTCAGTACGGGGACTCAATCCCTCGATAACAGTACAGTCAAACAGTCTATACAAAAGGTACAATACAGTAGGGAGACAGGTGGGGGAAACAAAAACACCCCAAGCCATGGCATGGCGTCTCGGAACCTCACAGTGAGGCACAAAGGCTGGCTGACAAAACTGGGGACCAATCCCACGCTCCTAGCTTCGGTCTGGCGGCTGAGCACCTATATATATATAAACAGTGAGCTAAAGCCCAGTGAATAACATAACGTGTAAAGAGGATATGAATGAATGTCCTTACAGTAATGAAATCAATTCATTATACAGTATTTCAATCTTTCAGTATTTCAGTCAATCAATATTTCAATCAATCAGTCATATGTGGTACATCCATTAGCCTATAAACAGTAGGTCCAAAAGGACCGGGCCTTAACAGACCCAACAATAATGATGGCCATCAATCAGTATGGTTCCACAAGGAAACCGACAGAGCTCTGTAACAGTCAATAACAGTGGGTGCTAAGGATGCCACAATACAGTTCGAAATACAGGACATACATTCATTCAATAAACAATATCAGTTCAATAAACAGTTCGATTCAATATTCAAAATGAAACCATTTGAACATATCTTTACACAATCTGTTACTCACAGTGATTGGGCTATCAGTAGCTAGAGCGCGTCCCCGAGAGTCAACCCTAAACAGTCAATCAATAGAACACACACTAAGTTTACAGTTGGAAAGGATGATAATTAAATCCCTAAATTCCCTCGGTGTGGTTCTATGTCTAAATCCTCATTAAGATGTCTTAAACTAGGCCTAAGAATGCCTAGGATGCGATGAGGATGCAAAAATACAGTTGGAAGGCACTTTTCAAAAGTTGCTGAAAACAGGGGTCTCGCTCGAGCGAGCCTTCCTTCGCTCGAGCGAGTTTGCAAAAACAAAGGCTTCGCTCGAGCGAACAATCCTTCGCTCGAGCGGTCTGATGAAACAGTAAAAATACTGGATGCTCAATTTTTACGCTCAAGCCACCAATCCTTCGCTCGAGCGGGGCTCAGAGGAAAACGTTGGTCGCTCGAGCAAGGAATCCTTCGCTCGAGCGAAGAAGCCAAATCTGGAATTTCCAGATTTGCCTTCCTAGCTCAAACCAAGCATTCTCACCTCAAATCTCGACCTCTTGGGTTCAAATTCTGGAGAATACATCCCAAAACAATGTATAACAAGTTTCAAAAGCCAATTTATGAATTCAAGCCCCAAAGGTGAGTCAATTAAAACCATTTCCAAAACCCATTTTCAAGGACACTTTCAAACATGCAATGCATGAGCTTCAAACCCAATTCAATCTTCAAATCTTGCTCTAATGAGCTCAATAGTTGGAAAATGAAGTGGAAACATGGACTATAATATAAACATGGACATGCATGTATGATTCTTCAAGAGTTTAACTTCAAAATATAACAATTCAAGCATGCATGTAACATTTGAGCTTCAATTCACCATTTATGAGTAAATTCATGTCTTAGTTCTACAATGATGTATGAACATGCAAGATCAACCTTAAATACACAATCAAAGAGATGGATTCCTACCTTAAGTCTTCAATTGAGAGCCTAGGAGATCAACAATGGGGTCAACACTTCAATCCTCTTAAGTTTCAAGCTCAACAAGCAAAATGTGATGAAAAATCAACTCTCTCTCCCTAACTCTCTTCTAATTTCGGTGGAGACAAAGGAAGGGGGATGATGGAGTGTTGTTTTAACTAAGTGTATAAGGCTCAATAACAAGATTAAACAAGGGTCCATCCAATGGCAATTTGGTAAATAAGCCTAAGTTCGTGATTAACTCAATTTAATCTAATTTAATCATTCCTAATCAATTTTCAGATAAAAATACCATAAAATCACAAATATTCTCCTGATTACAAAACACTAAACGGTTCCTAAATCGGCCGCCGATAAGGCCTTCAATTAGCAATTTAAACATAAACTACAAACAAATACAATCATACAATTAACAGATAGAATATGCAATTCAATAGGCAGTCTTATTCAGTTTCAGTTTCGATTCCAATCAGTCTGTCCAGTACTTTTAATCAGTTCAATTATCAGTCATTAGCGGTTCAGTTTAGCATTAATCAGTATATAATTCAGTGGTTATACGGTAATCGGTACGAGGGTTGTTACACACTATTATTACTCATGTTGTTCTTGGAGGCCCGCTTAACCAGCACGAGCGCTTGGAGAAGTTCACGGGAGTGAATTTCAAGAGGTGGCAGCAGAAAATGCTGTTTACCTGACCGCTTTTAGCCTTGCAAGGTTTTTGAGTAAGGATCCATCAGCTGTGGAGAAGAATGAACAAGACAAACAAAAACTCATGGCTCTAGATGCTTGGAAGTAGTCAAACTTCCTTTGTCGGAACTACATTCTGAATGGCTTGGCAGATTCACTATTCAACGCGTTTTACACCAAGAAGTTGGCCAAAGAGCTGTAGGATGCTTTGGCCAAGAAGTACAAGACCGAGGATACTGGGGCAAAGAAATTTATCGTTGGTAGGGTTCTGGACTTCAAGATAGTGGACTAAAAAACTGTCATCAGTCAGGTCCAAGAGTTCCAAGTAATTCTGCACGAGATACATACAGAGGAAATGTTCCTGAGTGAATCATTCCAAGTAGCTACATTGATTGAGAAGCTACCTAATGGCTAGAAAGACTTTAAGAACTACTTGAAGCACAAACAAAAGGAGATGACAGTCGAAGAACTCATTGTTAGACTTCGGATTGAGGAAAACAACAAGAAGAAATTGGGGAGTACCTCCACGGTAAAAGCAAACATTGGTGAGCATGGCCAGTCCTCAGGGGTAAGGAAAACACCACCGACAAGCAAAAGCTCAAAGCTAAGGGCAAGAGGGGATGTCTCCAAAAGACCGATCTACAAGCCGCAAGAACATACTTTTAGGTTCAATAGAAAGTGTTTCAACTGTGGAAGCAATAGGCATTGGGCAGTTGACTGCCGCAAAAAGAAAAAGCCTTACAGAAAGTACCCTCTACAGAATAAAAGTCAGGCTCACATGGCTGACATGGAGGATTTCTCATAAGATGTGGACGATATGTATCTAGCAGTTGTCATCACCGAAGTGAACATGGTGGGGTCCAACCTAAAGGAATGGTGGGTGGACACTGGGGCCACTTGCACATCTGTGTGGAAAAGAAAATATTTACAACCTTCGAACTAGTTTCAAATAGTGAGAAGTTGTTCATGGGAAATTCTGCAACCTCAACTATTAAGAGTAAAGGCAATGTGGTCCTGAAGATGACTTCAAGGAAAAAGTTGACTCTGAACGATGTCCTATATGTACTGGACATTCATAAGAACCTTGTCTCGGGGTTGCTCTTAAGTAAGTGTGGCTTTCGTATAGTGTTTGAGTCGGATAAGGTCATGTTGACTAAGAGCGGGGTCTATGTGGGGAAAGGGTATATATCGGGCGGTATGTTTAAGCTTAATGTAATGACTCTTGTCCCAAAACTTAATGAGAAAGCTTCTTCTTCTGCTTATATGCTTGAATCCCCTAATTTATGGCATTGTAGACTGGGTCATGTAATGTCACGACCCGCTCCTCGTACCCAAGGGTTAAGTATCGTGATAGTCAGTAATTGAAGTTACCTCCGGCCAATTCTTGAATAAATTTATAAACGCGAGCGGAAATAATATTTAAGTGAGGGTACCAAAATAATCATTGGAGCTTCTATTTAATTTAATTGTCAGAGCTGAACTATGTCTAACAAGTGCTTTGTGCCTATCCCACACGCAGGCCCTGACATGTCACTTGAAAGTGGTAAACAACTACAAGCACATGGCAGAGTGAGAAATATTATACTAAGAGCATAAGGGCATAAAATTCATCATGGATAATTATGTAACTAAAATATTTAAGATAACTTAGTCTGAACAAAGAATCATTTAATTAGCAAAACTGAGATTATGTAACTAAACAACCATAATCACGGTACCGAACATAACAGAACAGAGGTCATAGGAGTGACAGTCAAAATAGAGGTACGGATTCAATAGATGGCTCGTACGAATTATAGAGATGGCTCCCACAATAGTGTAACACTTATCTCCGCAGAGCACTTTACTCTGCACAGAACCGAGATCAATAGATCCATGACAATAGAGGACTACAAAGTGATCAAACAGAAACCGATGGTTATTTAAGTCCCCCAAAGCATGGAACTCTCGTGGTAGTACTTACAAAACATAATTGTTTATAAGGTTATAGTCAAATATTCTTTAAAATTTAAACAAGTATATTTATGGGTTTCATTTTAAACAAATAGAGTTCAGAAATTAATCCACGTAACTGAAATATTTATAAAACATAACTTATATTAATATAACTAATAAAATACAACTCGTATAAAATAAATTATGGTAACTCAAAACATTCATAAAATATATTATGGTGACTCAAAGTATAATATAACTCACCTTAATATTGACCCTTAGCCTTACTCCACTATCACAACCTTCCTACTATAAGTTCCTATTACCAACAACTTACGTGCCTCTCCCTTTTTCTTTTTTTTTTTTTTTTTTTTTTTTTCCACAGAGTTGATCAACTCCTCCCTATTTATAGGGAGGTAAAAGCATCATCCGGCCAACACGTGGCCAGCTCGAAGATTTGCTCATAACTCTCCAGGATTTATACTTATCTTAATAAATATTTAAGATAATTACACTTTGGCCCAGTTTTCTAATATAACTATATAAATAAATTAATCTCTAATTAAATTACACTCTATCGTATACCATAAGAAAATTAATTATTTATTTTACTACCACACCCATTATTATTGTTGTTGTTGTTGTTGTTGTTGTTGTTGTTGTTGTTGTTATCAATATTATTATTTATTTACTCTTACTTTTATATTTATTTATTTACTCTCTTTAACTTTAATTTGGCCCAACTAGTATTATAATTTCATATTTCTGTTAATTTGGTCCCAAATAATAATTCATAATTAATCTCATATTTGATAATCCAATACCAAATTAGATTCTGTATTTATTATTATTTATTTAATAATATATTATCACATACAACCATAATACCAGTATAAAATTTAAGGGACAACTTAAATTTTTGGGTTGTTACATGTAATTTTTGATTCTTTGCGTAGATTAATCGAATTAGATCACATATCATCTTTTAAGATTAATCCAAATCACAAGTGTGAAACTTGTGTAGAAACAAAAATGACAAGGACTTATTTCCATTCTGTTGAAAGAAGTACCGAGCTTTTGGATTTAGTGCACAGTGATGTGTGTGACTTGAAAGTCGTACAATCACTTAGTGGCAACAAGTACTTCATCACTTTTGTTGATGATTGCACTAAATACTATTATGTATATTTACTTAAAAGCAAAAATGCGGCAATTGATAAATTTATTCTTTTCAAGAGTGAAGTTGAGAATCAACTAAGCCAAAAGATCAAGGCTATAAGAAGTGATCGTGGTGGTGAGTATGAATCCCCGTTTGCCGAGATTTGTGCTTAGTTTGGGGTTATTCACCAAACCACAGTGCCTTACTTTCCTCAGTCAAATGGTGTTGCCGAGCTGAAGAATAGAACGTTAAAAGAAATGATG
Organism: Camellia oleifera; assembly: GCA_022316695.1. Taxonomy (NCBI): domain Eukaryota; kingdom Viridiplantae; phylum Streptophyta; class Magnoliopsida; order Ericales; family Theaceae; genus Camellia; species Camellia oleifera. The sequence goes on from CM039305.1 coordinate 160,770,523, forward strand.
AATACAATGTTAATAAGTTCTGGGTTGCCATAAAACTTGTGGGGGGAAACAATTCTCTCCGTGAATTACATTGTAAATAGAATACCTCGGAAGAAAGTACACAAGACTCTATATGAATTATGGAAAGGCCGCAAGCCTTTTTATAATTTACTATGAATGTAGGTATGTCTTGCAAAAGTGGCGGTACCTACACCCAAGCGGATTAGAATAGGTTCGAAAACCGTGGATTATATATTCATTGGTTATGCACAAAATAGTAGTGCATATAGGTTTCTTGTGTACAAGTTTGATATTTTAGATATCCACAAGAATACCATAACGGAGTTAAGGAATGCATCCTTCTTTGAAGATGTATTTCCTTGCCGAACCCAACGAGAAGATCAAAGTTCTGAGAAAAAACTTGAAGATGATCAAGTGGATGATCAAGATGAGGAAGTATATGAGCCAAGAAGGAGTAAGAGGGCTAGGACTGCCAGGTCCTTTGGCTCGGACTTCTTGACTTATATGTTAGAGGGAGAACCTCGAACTTTTCATGAAGTTGTGACTTCATCTGAAAGTCTCTTATAGAAAGAAGCAATTAAGAGTGAAATTGACTCCATCTTATAGAACCATACTTGAGAGTTGGTTAATCTACCCCCAGGCAGTAAGGCCTTGAAGAGTAAATTGATCTTTAGAAGAAAGATGAAAGCAAATTACTTTGACACGTATTCACTTATGACAAGGATACAGGCAGCGAGAAGGTCTGGATTACTTTGACACGAATGCCTATGACAAGGATTACATTCATTCGCATGGTAATTGCGATAGTTGCTTTACGTGGTCTGGAGATACATTAGATGGATGTAAAGACAACTTTCTTAAATGGAGATTTAGATGAAGAAATCTACACGGAACAACCCGAGGGGTTTTTAGCTCCATGGCAAAATAAGAAAGTCTGTAAGCTTGTCAAGTCATTATATGATTTGAAGCAAGCTCCTAAGCAATGGCGTGAGAAGTTTGACAACACTATGTTGTCAAATGGATTTACAATCAATGAGTGTGACAAGTGCGTATATCTTAAAGACATTGACAGAGGTTATGTCATTTTGTGTCTATACGTAGATGACATACTCATTGTTGGTAGTAATGATGAAATGATTAGAACTACCAAGAGATTGTTAAACTCTAAGTTTGAGATGGAAGATATGTGTAATAACTCCAACCTGTGATTAGCCTATAATCTATAATTAAGAATGCCTAATAAGTAATTGAGAAGAAATTTTCAATTAATTATATGTGTATTGCATTATTTGTGTTTATATCTGTCTATCGTGGAAATATCTATATGTGTTCTTATTTTATTCTGCGAATTAAAGACTTTATCGGCCACAGAATGTGAAATTGATTTGGTTTATCTGTCATTTGGAATTTTTGAGAATTTATGGTATGTTCAATTGAAATTTAATTCAGAACGAATTAATTAGAATTAAATAATACAAAATTGGTTAACTTAAGCCTAGCTCAATTAAGCCCACTAAACCAAGCCTATATAAGGCTTCTTGATTATAACACTCTCATTTTGTCATCTTAGAGAGCAAAAACGTGGGGGAGAGAGAGAGAGAGTTTAAGTATAGGAGCTTGAGTTCAAGAGAAATGGAGATTGAATTGGGAAGAAATTGGAGCATTTGACTTGTGAGCTTAACCAACTTAGCATCTAAGCATAACTGATAATTTAAGGTAAGAATTCAACCTTTTAGCCTTGTAATTGAGTCACTTAGCACATGAATTCAAAGAATTAAGTTGAGTAAGACAAGAATTGAGCTTAGATAGATATATACGGGAGTGTATCATGTATGTATGCATAATTCTCATGATTTTGAAGTTGAATTCAAAGAATTTCCTTTTGCATGTCCTCATTTTGGCTTTGTTCTAAGAATTCAACATGTTTTTGAGTTAAACACCTCATTTGATCATGTTTTGAAAGCTTTGAAGCCAAGACAAGTCATACATGTTATCTTCAAGTTATGTTATTGTGACAACCCTCACCGCTGATTAGTGCTAATCTATGATTAAGTATGTTCAATGACTGATTGACTGAAATCCTGAACTGATTGATTGAGTGTATAGCTTAAGTGCATTTCTATCTATTGACTGTTGAATGATCTGTTTATGTTTTATGTTTCAAACTGCGAATTGAAGGCCTTATTGGCAGCCGAATCTGAAATTGATTAATGTTTTATGCTAATTGGAAATTATGTGATTTTATGATAAATTTAGTTGAAATTTGATTTGGTATAATAAATTACAAAAGTTGGATTTATCTACAAATTTGCCACTAAGTGGACTTTACTAGACAATTGCATAGGATTGATTCACATGTGTTGCATCTTTTGTTCACTTCATTTCTTGAGCCTAAACCGACTAGAGAGAGAGATATGGGAGGAAAGCTTGATTTCATCTAGAATTGGCTTGGAAACTAGAAGAATTGAAGGTTAATTTGCATAATTGAGCTTCCACATCTTGAATTCAAGACTTAAGGTAGAGAATTTACCTTCTTGTTCATATTTTGGGTTGGTTCTTGCATGGTTTAGAGGATTGTTGGAGTTTGGAGCCAAGTAATGGCTTAAATTGTTGAATTGAAGCTTAAATCATGCATTCATGTGCATATCATGAAGTTTAAAGTTATTTTTATGGAAATCCTTGCATGCATGTCTACATTCTAGTTCTAGTCCATGAATTCATCTTGATTTTGAAGGAATTGGCTCTTTGGAGCAAGTATTTGAAGCCTTGAAGTTGTTTAAATACATGCATGTTACATTTAGTTTATGTTCTTGAAGTTTTGTTTGAAAATGAGTTTAATTGAACTACCTTTGGGCTTTGATTTCTCAAATTGATCTTTGAAACATGTCATATTATGGGTTTTGAAGTGTTTTTTAGAAAATTAGCCCAAAAGGATCGGTTTTGATGCTTTAAAAGTTGATTTTGAGCTTAAGGTTCAAATCTGGAAATTCTAGATTTTGGACTCACGCTCGAGCTGAGAACTCCACGCTCGAGCGTACACACAGAATTCATACAATCCGCTCGAGCGGGAAAAGTGACGCTCGAGCGTAAAATGCGTGTATCCAGTACTTTGCATGTGTTTACAGTCCACTTAAGCGAGAGAATGCACGCTTGAGCGAGGACTTGTGTCTCACGCTCGAGCGGGGGTCGAGCGCCCGTCGAGCGTGAATTTCGTGCATCTAGTACTTTTGCCATGTTTTACAGTCTGCTCGAGCGAGGACAGTGATGCTCGAGCGGGGATCCTTTGTCTGCATGTCCGCTCGAGCATAGAAAGCCATGCTCGAGCAGGACCCCTACTTTCTGAAAATTTTGAAAAGTGTTTAAAAGTGCATCTTTGTATCCTCTTTTCATCCTAGGCATTCCTAGGGCATGTTTAAGACATCTTAATGAGGATATTGATGTAGAATCATACCGAGGCAAATTAGGGATTAAGTTATTATTTCCCAACTGTGTAGCTTAGTGTGTGTTCGTTCTGTAACTGTATAGGGTTAGCATCCGTAGACGCTCTAACTGCTTATAGCCCAGTACTCTGTGAGTAACAATGTTGTAAAGATATATATTCAATCATGAATATTTTCTGAATAATCAACTGTACTGCTTTCTGAAATGATATTTCTTACTGAATGAATGCTTGTCCTATTTGCGAACTGTATTCGTGGCATCTATAACAATATATTGTCACTGTAATGTACTGCTACTGTCACAAAGATCTCTGTCAGTTCCCATGTTTGGAACCACTACTGTTTACTGATATGATGGCCATCAACTGACTGTTCGGTCTATTAAGACCTACTGTACTGTTTGCTATTGGATGTACCACTTATGATTGCTATGATCGAATAACTGATATACTGTTCAAATGACTATTTTACATACTGAAAGGACATTCATTCTTAACCTCTTTATGCATATGATATTCACTGGGTTTTAGCTCACTGTTTATATATATATATGTAGGTGTCCAGGCACTGGATCGGAGCTAAGAGCGTTGGGTTTAAACTCCATTTTGTCAAGCCAACCACCGTGCCTCACTGCGAGGTTCCGAGTCCTTCAAGCTAGGGCTTTCTGGGGTGTTTTAGATTCATCCTTTCTGTCTATGTTTTTGTATAGACTGACTGTACCTGTATTGTACTGCTCTGATAGGGATTAGATCCCTGTCCTGGATAATTGTATATGAATGTATATGTACTGTTTATGTAGATATCTATGAAAAGTCTTTTTGCATACAGACTGTCACAGCTCATTGGACATCTTTTATTACTGTTTTGGCTTCCGCCAGCCCTTGTATTCTGTATTACTATCTTACTGTTAAGCAGACCTTCGGTAATCTCAGATTACTGGCCGGTTACGGTACTAAACCCATAGGGGCGGGTTTGGGTCGTGACAGTTGTTTAAGTTTCAAGTTTGATTTTGTACAAGTGACATGCTTTTGGACTTTTATTTTGCCAAATGATTTTGAATTCACAATGTTTTAGAAGTTTACACATGTTTCCTCAAGTTTTGGGCCGAAAAGGATGTGTTTTGTTGGTTTCAATTTGAGTTTTGAACTTGGAGAGCAATCTAGAAATTGCATAATTTGCACCCTATGCTCGAGCGGTGGAGTTTGTGCTCGAGCAGAGAATGCGACCTACCAGAAGTTTTACAGATTTTGTAGACCCCTCGAGCGACTGAAGTTGCGCTCGAGCGGAGACCCTATTTATTTAGTCTTACATTCGAGCGACCGTCCAGAGTCCGTCGAGCGGAAAATGAGGATAAGGATTAAAAACATACCAAGATAGAAAAGAAGTAAGTTAAGTACTGTCCTAAGCCCTAATTAAGGCACAATAATGATGATAAGGATTAGAAACACACCAAGATAGAAAAAAAAAGTAAGTACTGTCCGATTATGTGTTTCACTATGTGTATTTGTTATATATTTGTGTAGGTCAAGCGTCGTGAGTTATTTAATCCAATTGTTGTGCTATCGAAGCTATCTGTGAGTAATAACATAGTAAAGTTATATTGAATATGAAATACTTTCTAAACATTATGATATGATATGATATGATCTATTTCCGAAAAGAATGGTACAAAAGGCTATTTTGAGACTACATGAATGATGATCCAATTCTTTGAAAAGTATTTGTGGTATCCTTAGCAAAGGCCCTTGCACAGGGAAAATAATACTGTAGCTTATGGTCATGTGGCCCTCGTCTGGGGAAGACAATACCGTGGCATGAGGCCCTCGCTTGGGGAAACAATACTATGGCATGAGGCCCTTGCTTGGAGGAAACAATATCATGGCCTACATATGATATATGATACCCGGTACCGGAGGTTCCATTATGGAACTTGATAACTTGATATGAATGACCAATGTGATTTGTTAATGCTAATGGATGTACCACGCATGATTTGAATATGAATATGATTATGTTTTTGATTAATCAGGAATCTGATTTCTGAATCTGTTATGGACATCATTCATTAAAATCTTTATTTTGTTATTATTCACTAGGCTCCAGCTCACTGTAATATTTATGTATGTAAGTGATCAGGCACATGACTAGGTTCAGTGATGACCGCCTGGACTTCTGTTTTGTCGGCCAACCTTTATGTCTTCCCGAGGAGGTTCTGGAAAGAGTCAATGGTTGAGTTTTGAGGATTAAGTTTAAGACTTTTGTTTGTTTTAAGTGAACAGTTCTTTTGTGTTATGTTAATGATGATGTAAGGTGGATGTGTACTTAACGTCACATGTGGGTTCATGTATAAAGGTTTAAATTTTCTGTCCTATGTATGTCTACACAGCTCAATGGACTATGTATGTTTTATATATTTGCTTCTGCTAGCCCTTGTATTTTGTTAATTTGTTTAGAGGCCTTTGGTAATCGCATGAGTACTGGCCGGTTACAATATTAAACCTATAGGGGCGGGTTTAGGTCGTGACAATATGGGCCTTGCAGATGTCATTCTGAATATTAAGATTACTAAAACATCTAATGGTATTGTACTTTCTCAGTTTCATTATATTAAAAAGATACTTAAGAAATTTGATAAATTAGATACAAGTGTGTCTAGGACACCGGTATACGTGAGTCTACATTTGACCAAGAATAATAATGAGATTATCTCCCAGCTAGACTATTCTCGGGTTATTAGAAGTTTAATGTATCTGATGAGTTATATAAGGCCGAATATAGCCTACTCTGTTAGCAAGCTTAGTAGATACACGAGTAATCCGAATGCCACTTATTGAAGGGGCATTATGCGGGTGTTAAGTTATCGACGCTACACTCGGAATTGTAGGCTGCGTTATACTAGATACCTAGCGGTACTAAAAGGGTATAGTGACGCTAATTGGATATTGGTGGTCCACCAACCTAATCTTTTTGGGCCAAGTTTGCTATTGTCACGACCCAAACCCGGCCCTATGGGTTTAGCACCGTAACTGGCCAGTAATCCGAGATTACCGAAGGCCTGCTGAATAGTAAAACAGTTAAACAGAGTACAGGGCCTGGCGGAAGCCAATACAGTAAATAACTAGTGTCCATTGAGCTGTGAAAATCTGTATGCCAAAAACATTTTTTATGCATTCATACAGTTCAAAACAGTACAATCCATGTACAGTCTATACAATCATGTACAATCATATACAGTTAGTCAGTACAGGGATCAAATCCCTAGACAACAGTACGGTAAAATAGAAGACAGTCTATACAACGGTACAAAACAGTAAGGAGACTGATAGGGGACACAAAAACACCCCAAGCCATAGCATGGCAACTCGGAACCTCGCAGTGAGGCACATAGGCTGGCTTGACAAAACTGGAGACCAATCCCACGCTCCTAGCTCCGGTCTAGCTGCTGAGAACCTACATATATATATAAACAGTGAGCTAAAGCCCAGTGAATAACATACAGTGTAAGGAGGTTATGAATGAATGTCCTTACAGTAATGAAATCAGTTAATTAAACAGTATTTCAGTCTTTCAGTATTTCAGTCAATCAGTATTTCAATCAATCAGTCATATGTGGTACATCCATTAGCCTATAAACAGTAGGTCCAAAAGGACCGGGTCTTAACAGACCCAACAGTAATGATGGCCAATCATTCAGTAAACAGTATGGTTCCACAAGGGAATCGACAGAGCTTTGTAACAGTAACAGTCAATGCTAAGGATGCCACAATACAGTTCAGAATACAGGACATACATTCATTCAGTAAACAATATCAGTTCAATAAAGAATTCAGTTCAGTATTCAAAAGATAACCATTTTGAACATATCTTTACACAATCTGTTACTCACAAAGATTGGACTAATAGCAGCTAGAGCGCGTCCCCGAGAGCCAACCCTAAACAGTTAACAAATAGAACACACACTAAGTTCACAGTCGGAAGGATGATAATTAAATCCCTAAATTTCCTCGGTGTGGTTCTATGTCTAAATCCTCATTAAGATGCCTTAAACTAGGCCTAAGAATGCCTAGGATGGGATGAGGATGCGAAAATACACTTAGAAAGCAATTCCAGAATTTTCAGTGAAACAAGGCCTCCGCTCGAGCGCAGGTTTCCCCGCTCGAGCGGACAAGCCAACAAAGTTCCTCGCTCGAGCGTCAACTTCCCCGCTTGAGCGGGCTGATGCACAGTGCAAGATGCTGGATGCGCGATTTCCCCGCTCGAGCGTGAAACTCTCCGCTCGAGCGGACTGTAAAACAATTCGAAGAAAATGCTGGGAGCATGCATTCCCTGCTCGAGCGGCACTTCCCCCGCTCGAGCGGACGGCCAAAATCTGGAAAATCCAGATTCAACCTCCAACTTCCAAATCAAGTTTTGATGCTCCAAATTCGATCCTCTTGGGCCCATTTTCTGGAAAACTCTTTCAAACACATAGAATAACACGTTTTAAAGCTCAATTTAAGAAATCAAGGCCCAAGGGTGTTTCAATTAAACTCAATTTTTAAACCAATTTCAAGAACACTTTCAAAACATGACATGCATGATCTTTAAACCAAAATTAAGGTTCAAATCTTGCTCTAATGAGCTCCAATCTTTGAAAACCAAATGAAAACATGGTCTATGGTAAAAATATGGACATGCATATATAATTCTCCAAGAATTCAACTTCAAACTCACTAAATTCAACATGCATGCAACAATGGAACTTCAATTAAGCAATTATGAACAAAATCATGGTTTAGCTCTACAATGATGCATGAAACATGCAAGGTTTAGCTCAAGACAACAAGAAGAAGATGATGTCACTTACCTAAGTCTTGTAGTTTAAGCGTAGAAGCTCAATTAGACAATCAACACTTCAATTCTTCAAGATTCAAGCTAAAATCCACAAGATGAACTACTCTCTCAATTCCTCTCTCTCTTACTCTCTTCTTTGGTCAGTTGGAAGGAGAAGAAATGGCTGAGGAAATGTTGTGATCAAGTGCATGCAAGCCTCTAAGAGTGTGAGATAATGGGCCACTAAGTGGCTTAAGTGTAATTAAGTCAATCTTTCCAATTAGTCAATATTTAATCTAATTTAATCATTCCTAATCAATTTTCAGATAAATATACCACTAAATCACAAATATTCTACTGAGTCTAAAACTTCAAACGGTTTCTAAATCGGCCGCCGATAAGGCTTTCAATTAGCAGTTTAAACACATAAATGCAAACAAATAATTAATCAATTAAACAGATAGAAATGCAATATAACAGGTAAACTTATTCAATTTCAGTTCGATCTCAATCAATCCATTCAGTACTTCAGTTAACCCAGTTATCAGTCATTATCAGTTTCGTTTAGTAGTAATCAGTAACTAATTCAGTAGGTTAATCGGTAATCAGTACGAGGGTTGTTACAGCTATAGATATATACACTTGTGTATACATAATATATATCTCATATATATTATTGTCCCATCAGTTTTGGTCCATCACTTCAGCGGTTTTGGATAAAACAACTGAAGAAGCTGAATGGCTTCGCCAGTTCATTGAGGATATTCCACGTTGGCCGAGACCTGTGCCTGCTATCTGTATTCATTGTGATAGCCAATCAGTGATTGGACAGGCACAGTGTCATATGTATAATGAAAAGTCTAGACATATCCATTGTAGACATAATTTTATACGACAACTACTCTCTAATGGCATTGTCTCTCTAGACTATGTAAAGTCTAAGGACAACATTGCGAATCTGCTAATGTAATAACCCCGACCTCCGATTAATGTTAAATCATGATTAATTATGCCTAACAGTAATTTAGAAGGAATCTGGAATTAATTTGCACATGTATTGCATTATCTTTGTATTTCTATCTGTTTGCCATAAAATGATCTATTCATGTTTCGACTTTGAATTGCGAATTGAAATCCTTATCGGCGTTCGAATCGGAAATTGACTTGATTTATGTGCTAGTTAGGATTTATAGAATTTTATGACATGTTTAATTAAAATTCGGTTCGGAGCGATTAAATTAGATTAAATAATGTTAAATTACATTAGTTAAGTTAATTACCAACTTGCCATTGAGTGACCATTCCTATACACTTGTTTGGGACTTAATTAGCACATTCCATACATCATTTCCTCAGCCATTTTGGGGCCAAAACGAAACGTAGGAAAGAGTGAGAGAGGAGAAAAATTTGAGTTCAACAAGAAATTTGGCTTGGAATTTAGGAGAATTGAAGAGGCTTTGCAAATTTGAGCTCCTAGACTTGGAATTTAAGGTTTAAGGTAGGAGATTCCTCTGTCAATTGTAAATTTAAGATTAATTCTTGCATGGTTAATGAGACATTAGTGATCTAAGTCATGAATTGGTTGAAAATGTTGAATTGAGGCTTAAATCATGCATGCATGTTCATATCTTAGCATTTTGAAGTGTTTTCATGGAAGTTCTTGCATGTAAGCCCATATTCTAGCCTTAGTCCATGAATTCATCATGATTTTGAGCTCAATCTTACGTTTGGTAATGTTTTAGAGCATTGGATTTAAAATGAACATTTGCATGTTAAGCTCTTGTTTTGTTCTTGAAGTTTTATTTGGAATTGTGTTCAATTGACTCACCCTTGGGCTTTGATTTTACAAATTGATCTTTGAAACATCTTATACTATGAGTTTACAAGTGTTTTCTAGAAAATGGGCCCAAGAGGTCGAGTTTTGAGGTGTTGAATGCTTGGTTTGAGCTTGGGAGGCAAATCTGGAAATTCCAGAATTTGGCTTCCTCGCTCAAGCGAAGGATTCCACGCTTGAGCGACCATCGTTTGTTCAGAGTTTCGCTCGAGCGAATGAATGGTGGCTCGAGCGTAAATCGCAAGCTCTCAGGTTTTTGGTGCACGCAAACGCACGCTCGAGCGACGAGACCTGCGCTCGAGCGAGCATTAAGCGAGCATCGAGCGTAAAATTTCAACAACTAGTACTTTTTCATTTTTATAGACCACTCGAGCAACCCCTCTGTTTTGACAAGCTCGCTCGAGCGAAAAAAGCCACGCTCGAGCGAGACCCCTGTTTTCAGCAAGTTTTAAAAAATGTTTTCCAAGGCATTTTTGCATCCTCATTTCATCCTAGGCATTCCTAGACCATGTTTAGGACCCCATAACGAGGATAAGAGATTAGAAACATTAAGAGCCAACGAAATAAGTTTTGTACAATTAGAATGTGCGTTTCAAGTGTACATCTGTTATGTGTTGTGTAGGTCATGTGCCACGTACCATTGACCAAGTTTACTCCGTCTGTCTGTCTCAAGGCCCACTGTGAGTAATAACTCTGTAAAGTTATGTTTAACTTAAGTATTTTCTGACTGGTATGGTATGATTTGTTTTTTGAAAGGCTATCTTACGAATTATGAATGAATGTCCAATTTTCTGAAAAGTATTTGTGGCACCCTTAGTTTACCTGGCCCTCGCCCGAGGGTAACAATACCACGGCCAATCTGCACGTGGCCCTCGCCCGGAGGTAACAATACCGCGGCAAATTTGCTTGTGGCCCTTACCTGGGGGTAACAATACTATGGCTACTTGCGCGCAAGATATGGACCTTTATAGTCGTTGGTACCAACTATGTATGTGGGTCTCTGGACCAAATTGATCTGATAGCTAATGGGTGTACCACGTATGATCTTCTGCAAAATCTGAATATGGACATGAGTGTATATCTAAATCTATTTCTGTTTTGAAGTCTGAATATGTTCTGTTTTAAATACTAGATTCTAACTTGTGCGGGATATCATTCATAAAACCTCTTTACTCTGTTATTATTCACTGGGCTTTCGTTCACAATTTATATTATATATGTAGGTAAGCCGGCACATGACCAGGGCCAGAGTTGACGGCCTTCTGCACTGTTTTTGTCAGCCAACCGTTGTGCCTCCCGAGGAGGTTCCAATCAAAGTCTAATGCCATGGCTGTTTTTGTAATCATGCTAGTCTTTGTGTTTGCTCTGTACAGTCAGGTCTTGGGAAGTACATTTTGTAAATATTGTGTATATGGACTGGCATGTTTATGTACGTATATAAATAAATTTTGAAATGTTCTGTCCCATGTACGTTATCACAGCTCATTGGACCTTGTCTATTTTGCATTATTGCTTCCGTAACCCTTTATTATTTGCTAATCTGTTCAGAGGCCTTTGGTAATCCACAGATTACTGGCCGGTTACGGTGTTAAACCTACAGGGGCGGGTTTGGGTCGTGACAACTAACCAAAGGGTTAACTCGAGAGTTAGTAGAAACGTCCTCAAAATGAATGGGGTTAAAGCCTTTAGTATTGTTACCGGAATGGAAAACCCAACCTACTTGACTGAGATCCCAAGATCTAGGTTCAAAAGAACAACCTAATTTCGTGTAATGGGTGAGTCACTGAAGAGGTAAATCCTCTTGCCTATTCATTTGTACAGTGATACCTTATGGGGGTAGAAGGTTAAGCTATGGCTTTTAATGACCTAAGTGATGTGAATGATCAATCGTGGTATAATGCAATACCTTATATAGGTCACCCATGTGAGTGCGAAGTGAGGCCGCTTCTTTAAGAATTGGTAGGCCAAATTCTTTAAAGCCACTCACTGAACCAGGCTAGCGTTCCACGGCCATACTAGACACACCAGTGAGAACAAGAACAATGGTTATACTAACTCTTGTGTGAGGTCTATTGTCTCGGTTTACACAAACAATAGAACAGTTCAAGACATCACGTTCACTGGTCAGTTAGTAAATCCAGTAGGCTTTCACTATGAAAGGTTCAAGGCCAATAGCTATTTTTTCTGATGCAGGGTTAGTCTATGTGCTCTCTCTCCGAGTCTTTATTGTAAACATTGTCCGTTTTTCTTTATTCGGTCAATTTTTATTTATGTAGGGGATTATTGGAAAAATTAGTTTTTTGGTAACTTTAATATGAAATTAAAGTAGGTCCTAACTATTGGTTGATGTAGGATTAAATATGTTTAGATTCTTTGTAACAAGATCTTTACACCACAAAAAGAATGACTAAAAACCATTAAGAATTGAATGAGAAATTGTTTCATAAAGATGGCTTCATGAATGAGGTATTGAGAATTGTGTATAACTACCAATCCCACATTGACTGTAGAGGAAAACTTTGATGGGTATTTAAACCTTAAGATTTTGATAAGGGCATGAGCCCTTTGGAGAATCCAAATTTTCCGAAGGAAGAGAGTTATGGATGCTTCAAGGATGGGCTTAGGCCAAGACTATGGTCCAAGTTAGTTATGGCAAAATTGCCACACACGTGCACGCGTGCCATTTGCCCGTCCGAATAGAACTGAACTGGGTCTGGGTCTGTGGCTCGTGATTTGTGGGTCGTAGATCATGGATTTGGGACTTGGGCTTAGGCTTGAGGTTTGCTGGAATGGATTAGGTTTGGACTGGGCCAGATTGGTGGTCTACCAACCTAATCTTTTGGGCCAAGTCTACTGAAAATATATACACTTGTGTATACAGAATATATATCTCATATATATTATTGTCCCATTAGTTTTGGTCCATTACTCCAGCAGTTTTGCAGGAGTAAAGAGTATTGGTTGCCAGCCTTCATTGGCATTGGTTGCTAGTTTTCATGGCTGGAGGCTCCTCCTCTCTCCCCCATTGTGTATAAAAGGAGACCCATCTTCCTTAGTTTTGGTGCAAAATTTTTGCTCTCAAATTATAGTCAAGTTAGGGGTTGTTTGGGATAATCTAAATAAGTGCACTTTTTGACTTTTTAGCATTTTTTAAACATGCAAACTAGCCCTTAGTCTTATCCTATAATATATTCTTCCTATGTAAGAGAGTGCTGCTATTGTCGGTTCACCAAAGCTAACAGAAGGTGTTTCTGCGTTAGCCGATCTTAACCATCTTATCCTAGGAAACAGAAGTTGACGTTCCTCCAGTATCCACGGTGAGGCGGCTAATCTGTTTTAAGGACACTGTGGTATCACACAGAATTTGGTTTGATTTTTTATTTTCAATATTTCAGTTCCATATGTATTTCTGTTAATCATGTTTCATGCTCTAGAATGTAATTTATTAAATATGGATTTATTGGATGTTTTTGATTTAATTTATCAAATCATGAATCTATTTATCTTATTTTATTATACAATTTAGGCAACATGTTTCCAATTTGATGCATCAATAATAAAAAAATTTGTCCATCAAAAACAAAAATGGTTTTAAGTAAATTAAAATGTCTACTTATTATTTAATATATTTGACTTACTACTTTATTAGACTTAACTTACTACATAATAAACTTTCACTTGTTATTTTATTAGATTTGACTTACTAGTCAATGAGACTTCACTTATAATTTTATGGTAAGTAGACTTGACTTACTATTCAATGAGATTTCACCTACTATTTCGTTAGATTTCATTTACTATTTCATTAGACTTAACTTACTACTCAATTAAACCTCACTTACTATTAAATGAGATTCAACTTACTGTTTCATTAGATTTGACTTACTACTACTTATCTATTCAATAAAATTTCATTTACTACTCAATGAAGCTTTAATTATTACTCGATTAAATATGAAATCCCACTTCATTGGACTTGACTTGTTACTTAATTAAACATTATTTACTACTCAATGAGATTCCACTTACTATTTCATTAAACTTGACTTACTCAATCAACTCCACTTACTACTCAATTAAACATGATATATTGCTCAATAAGGCACCACTACTTCATTAGACATGACTTACTACTCAAGTATTGTGCTAGGTTAAATATGCTAGGCTGATTTGCTAGGTCACAAAAGCTAAATTAGACACAGTGGCGTTTTGAGAAGTTAGTAAAAAGTTGATTTTTTGATTTTTTTTAGTCTATTTTATCTTTTTATAAGTAAAAAATCTGAGAGGTGATGTAATCCAAAATGAATAAAAAATTAAAAGTTAACCTTTTTTTTTTTTTTTTTTTTATTGCTTCCCAAAACACCCCACATGGGCTTAGCTCATCTTTCGACCTGCTATCCTGGACATGGACTTGGCAAATCAAGCTCATATGCATGACGTGGCCTACAACTCAATAATTTTTTGAATTTGTAAAAATTAAAATCACCCTCTTTCACTTATCATTTGTTACAAAAATTAAAAGCAAAACACAATGCATTAGGATCCTCTAGAGTGTATTCTCTAGAGTGATCTCCTAGAGTAATCCATCCAAGGGTTGAGATTCAACCTCACCAAAACGACGTCATTTTGGGGAATAATTTGAAAAAAAAAAAAAAAGAAAGACAGAAACCAGGTCAGCCATGGTGAGAAAGAAATGGTGATGGTATCTGTGAATCTGTGATGAGAGACAAGAAGAAAGAGAGAAGAGGATCCCCATTGACCCAGATGTTGCTATCTCTTACATTGTAAGGCTTATTGTTGTTAAATTTTGAATTCACCTTGCCTTATATCAAACATGTAGAGTGACTGTAATCTTCTTGTCTCTCTCTCACTCTGTTTTTGCTCTCACTTCTGTGATTTAATTTTTTTTTTTTTTTTGTAAAATCGTTTGTATATTTGTTTGTTTTGATTTATAAAT
Source organism: Camellia oleifera (assembly GCA_022316695.1). Classification (NCBI taxonomy): domain Eukaryota; kingdom Viridiplantae; phylum Streptophyta; class Magnoliopsida; order Ericales; family Theaceae; genus Camellia; species Camellia oleifera. Next base: position 160,785,566 of record CM039305.1, read on the forward strand.
ATATATATATATATATATCATCTCAATGTTTTGTCCAGATCTATAAGGAAAAGAAAGAAAGAAAGGAAGAGTAAAAGGAAGGAAGGGGAGGTGCGTGTCACGACCCAAACCCGGCCCTATGGGTTTAGCACCGTAACCAGCCAGTAATCCGAGATTACCGAAGGCCTGCTTAACAGTAGTACAGTAAAAACAGAGTTCAGGGCCTAGCGGAAGCCAATACAGTAAATAAATAATGTCCATTGAGCTGTGACAGTCTGTATGCCAAAAAGATTTTTCATGCATTTAAACATTCAAACAGTACAGTCTATACAAATATTTACAGTCAATCGATACAGGGACCTAATCCCTGATAACAGTACAGTAAAGTAGGTAACAGTCTATACAGTGATCCCAAAACAGTACGGAGACAGACGGGGGAAAAATAAAACACCCCAAAGCCATAACATGGCAACTCGGAACCTCGCAGTGAGGCACATAGGCTGGCTTGACAAAACTGGAGTCTAACCCTCGCTCCTAGCTCCGGTCTGGTGGCTGAGCACCTACATATATATATAAACAGTGAGCAAAAGCCCAGTGAATAACATAATGCGTAAAGAGGTTAAGAATGAAATGTCCTTACAGTAATGAAAACAGTTCATTAAATAGTATTTCAGTCTTTCAGTCAGAACAGTTATTCAGTCATATGTGGTACATCCGTTAGCATAACAGTAAACAGTAGGTCTTAAAGACCGAACAGTAATGATGGCCATCAGTCAGTAAACAGTAATGATTCCACGAGGGAACCGACAGAGATCTCTGTAACAGTAACAGTAGGTGCTAAGGATGCCACAGTACAGTTCAGAAATAAAGGACATACATTCATTCAGTAAATAATACCAGTTCAGAAAACAGTTCAGTAAACAGTTCAGTATCCAGAAGATAATCATTTGAACATATCTTTACACAATTGTTACTCACAGAGTTCGGGCTACACTATGCTAGAGCGTGTCTCCCCAGTTGCCAACCCTACACAGTTCACAGGTTGAACACACATTAAGCTACACAGTTGGGAAATATCATAATTTAATCCCTAATTTGCCTCGGTGTGTTCTACATCAATATCCTCATTAAGATGTTTTAAACTAGGCCTAAGAATGCCTAGAATGGGATGAGGATGCAAAAATACACTTAGAAAATATTTTACAAAATTTGCTGAAAATAGGAGCCTCGCTCAAGCGAGCTTCCAAGATCAAAGGCTTCGCTCGAGCGAGAAATCCTTCGCTCGAGCGGTCTGATGAAACAGTAAAAATACTAGATGCTCAAATTTTACGCTCGAGCCACCAATTCTTCGCTCGAGCGTGGCTCAGAGTAAACGTTGGTCGCTCTAGCGAGGAATCCTTCGCTCGAGCGAAGAAGCCAAAATCTGAAATTTCCAGATTTGTCTCCTAAGCTCAACCAAGCATTCCTTCACTCAAAACTCGACCTCTTGGGCCCAAATTCTGGAAAACACATCTAAATTCAACATACAACAAGTTTTAAAGCTCAATTTGTGAATTCAAAGCCCAAGAGTGAGTCAATTAAAACCATTTTTCAAACCCATTTTCAAGAATAAACTTCAAACATGCCATGCATGAATTCAAACCAATTTCAACCTTTAAAGCTTGCCCAAATGGACTTATTTCTTCAAGAACATGATGAATACATGGACTTATACCTGAATATGAGCATGCATGTGCATTTCCATGAAATTAAACCTCCAAACTTGACTATATGAGCATGCATGCATAAGATGAGCTCTAATTCAACTCTTGGGAACCAATTTATGTCTTAACTCTATAATTTGCCAAGAATCTAGCAAGGATCAAGCTCAAATACATACCTAAGTCTTGTAATCAAGGTGTGGGAGCTAAATGAGCAATCTACACTTCAATTCTCAAGCAATTCTTCAAGGTTCAAGCCAATACAACAAAATGAACTCAACTCTCTCCTATTTCCTCTCTTTGGTCGGCTATGGTGAAGTAAAGGGGCTGAGCAAATGTTGTATGCAAGTGTAAACAAGTCTCCATAGGTCTAGAGTAGTGGCCCACTAAGGGTTAGTTTAGTAAATAAGTCCAAGTTTGCAATTAACTCATTTTTAATCTAATTTAATCATACCTAATCACATTTCGGATAAATATACCACTAAATCACAAAAATCCTACTGATCATGAAACACTAAGCAATTTTCAGTTCGGCCGCCGATAAGGCCTTCAATTTACAGTTTAAACATAAAACACGGACAGATAATCAAATAATCAAACAAATAAGAATGCAATACAATAAACATGTTCAGTCGGTTCAGTTTAAATTTTCAATCAGTCCGTTCAGTACTTCAGTTAGCTCAATTATCAGTCATAAACATTCCAGTTTAGCAGAAATCAGTAGGTAATTCGGTAACTTATCGGTAAACGGTATGGGGGTTGTTACAGTGCGGCGGGGAAAGACCGCCGGAAGAGGAGAACGACTGGGGAAGGGTCGTCGGAGGGATTGAGAGTCGTCGAATCTGGTGGGAAAGATGGCCAACGATGGGCTTTTGTTTTGGTTATGTTCAATTTCTTGAATCTGAAAACCCAGCCATGACAGAGATTGGCCAAAGATTTTGGGATAATTTGTAGATTTGTATACTCGTTTGTATATTTGGCCAAATTTCTTGAATCTAAATCTGGTTTCTTTCTTGAATTTTTTTTGTACATGAATCTGAATCTAAGGGGGGATATACAAACAATTTGGGGATATACAAACAAACATCATAGCCATGGCACCATCACCATTTCTTGAATCTGAAAACCCAGCCATGGCACCATCACCATTTCTTTCTCGCCATGGCTAACCTGGTTTTTTTTTTTTTTTTTTTTTTTTTTTTTTTCAAATTACTCACCAAAACGACGTCGTTTTAGTGAGGCTAAATCTCAGCCCTCAGATGAATCACTCTAGGAGATCACTCTAGAGAATACACTCTAGAGGATCTTAACGCAAACATAATATTATTTATAGTGAGGTCTTCTATATTCTCCTAATTAACTATTTTTTTATATAGCAATTACTATTTTCTAGTGTAGTAGGTAAAGAAAAGTAATTTTTGTAGATATATTTATTTGTTGCCATTAATTAATGTTGTGAGGTCTTCTATATACTCTAAATTTATTTATTTCCTAGATTTATGTTTTATTTAATTTTTCATTTATGCTTTAAAATATTGTAGATGCTAACTTTGTAAAGGCATATTCATTGCCAATCATATGAATTTTATGGGGAAAAAAATCATTTTTTGGTGGATATTAAATTAATAAAAACTTATGAATTTATAAAAATTTCTAAAAGATTTGAATATGAAATTCATATAAGTTATATAAAATATACAAAATTTATAAGTAATAAAATAAAAGTATGGATCTCAAATTCTTAAATAGTAATTAATGCCTTAAGGTGCTGTAGGTTAAAAAAAGGGTACTTCTTTTAAATTAATTTTTACAAAAAATAAGTTTAAATGATCTACATTTTAAAAGAAAATAGGTTACAATTTATTTTTACTTGTTTTATTTATTTTTAATATTATTTTGAAAAGTATTTTTTCACAATAGTGACTTTATTAGTAACAAATTTTAATAAATTAATATTCACATACCATATTTTACTTTCTACAACTCACAAAAGAATACTAATATACTTACCACTGGTTTATATCACTTTTAATGTATTACCTTATGTGTCAACACATCATTGATGTAATGTATTCCATCACTAATGTCTATCTTTAATTAGTACTGATATATGAGGTGATATATTAAAAGTGATATAAATAGGTAGTAAGTGTAGCATCATTCTTCACAAAAAAAAGACTAAATATGGAGGCAAAATAGTTATATATAATGTGTCATTAGTTTTATGTGTTTAAAATTGATTTATAATACAAAAGAGAACACAACTATTGAGACAAAAAAAAATTGTGACCTGATTAACAGGTAATATTGTTGAGTTGTATTTTATTTATATTTATGGGTAAATTATATTGACACTCCTAGAGGTTTGACCCAATTACTACTCACCACTTGACGCTTTGGAAATTACATTCCCACCCCTGTGGTTAATAATTTCATTTCACAAACCTTCTTACTTATATAAAAAGTAACAACTCCTAGTAAAAAAACAGAGGAAATTACATTAAAAAAAAGTAAAGGAATGGGAAAAAAAAAAGAGAAAGTAAAACAAAGCAAAAAAAGAGAGAGTGTATGAGTTCGATGTCTTCATTCTGTCTAAATAATTACATTCATAGGGGGGTTAGTGTAATTTTCCAAACGTCAAAGGGTGATATGTATTAAACCCAAATTTTAAGGGGTGTGAGTGTAATTTACCCTATATTTAAATAGTAAGTTTATTTATAACAAGTAGTAAGTGAGTTAATGATAAATAGTAAGTATGTTTGTAACAAATAATAAATTATATCTATTTTTTCATTTCTAAATTAACTAAAACTACTTTACCTTTTGAAAAACCACCTTAGTTTCCTATCTATTTTTAGTCATAACACATCTAATGGCTAGGATTTCATCCTATCCAAATTTAATGGTGCATATGTTTTTAGATATCATACACGAAAACCACTTTCATGTAGTATAGATTTTTCCTTTGTGTGCACATCTTCTATTGAAGCCAATAAATTACAATTCTTTCAAAATATATGTACAACATATAATATATATTTCAAAATGAAATTGAGAAATTCAAACATATATAGGTCTTTATCTACTTCCTATTAAAATAGACCAAAAAAAAAAAAAGTTGATTGACGTTGTCAATATATATATATATATATGATGTCATTTGGCTACAATTTTAAAACACAATGTTTGGAAAATCTTACCATTTTAATGCAATAAAGTATTATATAAACAAAATTTAAGGGAAAGTACCAATAAATTCCAAATTTGAGAATGTTAACCTATTTAGTCCTGAAGGTTTTTTGTTGGACTAATAGGTCATATTTCCCAAGAAGCTTACTATAGGCCTTTTTATAATTTTCCTTCTTTTCAAACATCAAACATTATTCATCAAACATCAAACATTAGCAACGTCAAGATTATTTATCAAACAACAAACATTAGCAACGTCAGAATTATTCTTACAATGTCGGTGAAAACATTAGCAACGTTAGAATTATTCATCCAACATCAAACATTAGCAACGTCAGGATTATTCATCAAACATCAAACATTATTCATCAAACATCAAACACAGATTCTCAACCATTAAACATTAGGATTATTTATCAAACATCAAACATTATTCATCAAACATCAAACATCTGATTTATTTTTAAAAAAATTGAAACTATTGGTCGAGATCCATCATCAAATTCATTAGAACATCTGATCCATCAGATTCATCAGATTGTGGGTGTTTGTGGGTGTTTTATCAGATTCATTAATTTTAAACATTATAAAAAATAGGAACCGAACAAGGCAGACTTCGATCACCACCGACTTGGCATCGCCAGATCTGGTGATGGAGACACCGAAGACAAAACGGCACCGGAATCCCCAAAGATCCGCTGCTATACACGGTGGTTTTCGGCTACAGCCTGGACCACATCGCGAGAGAGGCGCGGCTCGGATCGGAGGAGAATTGAGAGGGGAAAGAGTAGGGTTAGGGTTTGGAGGGATGAGATCGATGGCGGCCGATTGGTCCGCCATTGCTAGGGTTTCCAAAACACGTCGGAGTTGAGAGAGAGAGAAAGAGAGAGGTGATTGCGGGGGGGCTCGAATTCAATCTGAGATGTTTGTTTTTGATGATATTTTGTTGATTGGGAGGTTTTGTAATGGCGAGGAGTAAGAGTATTAGTATCGGTGAAGGAATTGAAAGAGGAAGGTCTAAGTCCAATTACTGGGTTGGAAGGCTCACCATTGTTGTTTGCTCTCTTCTCTCTCTCTCTCTCTCCCTTGTCCCAAAATATTTTTTATCTTATTTTTTATGAAAAGTAATAAGGAAAAATTACTGTCGAAGAATGAGGTTTGTGGTGTGAACGAAGGGTTGAAATTGATGATGTTTGATATTGTTTTAATGATGATGTTTGATGTTGTTTTGATGATAATGTTGTGATGTAAAAAAAGGACTAAATGGTTTATAAAGAAACACTCAAGACTACATAGAGTAACATTTTTCAATATGGGACTTCTGAGTAATTTTTTCCAAAATTTAAGGAGCATACTCAGGCTTATTTTGGTAACTAACAAAAAAGTTAATTTATTAATTTATTGATTTATTTAAGTCACATTATTTTTTTGTACATTTTTCAAAAAAAAATAAAAATAAAAAGTGAAAAAAAAAAATCGCTTTCCAAAATAGGTCTCAAGTCGCGGGTTAAAACCTTCTATATCTACTTCACAATTATTGACATTAATTGGCCAAATTCTTCTTTTTATTTTTATTTTATTATTTTTCGTTTTGTTGTGACTCAGAATGGCATTAATATTATTTCTTACTCTTTGACTCCATGCTCTAACTTTATTTTCCAAATCATGATTTGCCTAATCCCAGAGATGTCAAACATTTTCCGTTGATGTGGTTTCAAAGTTTGGTTTGAGCTACCAAACTTTTTTGGTTTGCTTATAGAGCCCTCTGGCAACTGGGCTTTTTTAGTTTTTTTGGGGTTAAATTAGTTTTAATAATAATAATAATAATAATGATAATAATAATAATAAAATAGATTAAAATAAAAGGATACTTACGTGTAGGTCTTAATAAGTGGATTTATTGTCTAATAAGTTTTATAGGAAATATTTGTCATAAAAAAAAGTCACTAATTGTAAGTTTTAATGACAATTTATAAAAATCATGATAAAAAAAGTCACTAATTGTTAATTTTTAGGGACATATATAAAAAATTGTCACAAAAAAATTATTTTTAATGACAATTTTACCAAGACTTATTCTCAATAGGACTTAATGGGAATTAAGTTCAACTATTATGACCTATTGATAGTTTACCTTAAAATTAAAATATCACATCTAAATTATAATCATTTTTTTTTTTCAAAAAAATAAAAAAAAATTTAAACAAATTTTTTAATCCTAAATTAAAATAATTAAAGAGACAAAAAGTCAATCCACCCTTGAAACGAAGCCTATTAAAATTTTTAACCCTTCACGTATGAAATTGCCTGGGTCCATGAGGAAGTTCGAGCAGCCCCCCCTTATCCAGATACTTCATACGAGACCTTTTTGAAAGGAAGAGGAATATGCTAGGCCTGTTTAGCCTTCGTTTGAGATGTAAGTAGGTTTTTTGATTTTTTAACATTTTAGTTATTTTAGTTTGAGGTTAAAAAATTTTATTTGAGGTGGGTTTTTGACTTTTTTGATTTTTGTAAGAGAAAAAATAAAATAATTGTGATTTGGATGTGACATTTTATCTTATTAATTTTTTAGTTTATTCTATCTTTTTTGACTAAAATAGGTAAAAAAAATTATCCCAAACATATTAATAAAGGAGAGTCTTACTTGGCATTGGCATAAAAGTTTAGACCGGAATTAATATGGTGTAAAAGTATAAAGATAAATAATATAAAATATATATTTTCATATAAAAAAGATGATAATATTACTTTTTTCATCCATAAAATTAATAAATTATTGATGGAAAGTGTTATATAAACTGTGAATAAAATATACATACATTTCATACATATTTTTCTTTTTAATTTCTAAATTTCTGTCTAGATCTATGCTCCGAACACAATATAATAGAATTTAATATAATTATGTCAAAATTATAAGATTTCTTATGTTATATTTAAAATCTTAAGAGATGTCAATATAATTTACCTTTTAAATAAAATGATGCATGTGACACCTTATTAGGAGGTGATATGATTACATGGTAAGATTAGATCTACTATAACTTCATATTCTTATTTGGAAAAATGTTCTAGAACCCTTTTCTCCCTCACCCCCTTTGACCTCCTCTCCACATAATTGGCTTTTTTTTTTTTTTTTTTTTCTCTAATCACTACCTGCCACGTATGTGTGTGTGGGGGGAGGGGGTGGTGATTGGAGAGGTTCCTATCAAAGCCCTTCTTATTCGTAAGGCCAACTAAAGTCTAAGGGGTTATTTGCGAATACACGTACGACTTATTTTGGAAATAAAGTAGTTTTTTAATATTTTTAGGTTATATCTTTTTTTATTTTTTGTATATATATATTTTTTAAAAAGTCAAAAAAATTAACTTTCAACCTACTTTCTAAAATAAGTTTTGTCACATTACTTCTTTATTTTTCTACACATCTTTTCGTAAAAATTAAAAATTACACTAACTCTTAAACCTAATATCATATTAAAATTTTAAATAAATCGCTGTTTGGTTTGGAATTTTTAAAAATAATTTTTTCAGTTTTTAATTTGTATTTTTATATTTTTTAAAAATATTTTAATCAATTTTTTTTTAGATCCACTTAATATTGACATACTTAAAAGTATAAAATTTGTACAAAAATATTTAAAAAATTCATTGAATACAATATATATATATATATATATGAAATTGTATTGAATTTTGGTATTTTTGTTTATATTTTTTTGTATTTGATAAATGTTTTAAATTTTATTTATAAATATTATATTTTTAAGTGCATCTAAATTACGTGTATCTAAAAAATAAAAAAAATATGTAAAATATTAAATTTTTTTTACTAAAAATAAAAAGACACACAAAAATAAAAAAATAATTTTTTAAAATGTAAGTTAAACCAAACAAGGTCGAGTAAAAAAATCTCTAATATATATAAAAGTTTGATATAAATTTAAAAAGAAAATGTGAGACAAATCTGTAAGTATAACATTATCCAATCCAACATTTTCCTCCAGGTTAGTGAGTTATTTTTTCATCATTTGTTCGTATGCAATGTGTCATTTTTCAAAAAAAAAGAAAAAAAAAAGAAGAAGTGCCATGTGATGTTTGAAGTAGAGAGTTGTGTAAAAATGGGAGCCAGGTAGGCCGCTCCTTGCACATGCAGTTCTCGCTCTCTGGCTTTCTTTCCATTCTTTGTTGCTTCAACCATTTATTTTGACCACCTCCCTCTTGGCATTGGATTCATTTATAATTGGGACTTTTTTATCTTCAATTCAAACTTCCCAAGTGCTTTGAACTTTGGTTTCTCTTTATTTTTTTGAACTCCTTGGTTTCTCTCTATTTGTTGGGTCATTTTCTATGCTTTTATTCAAGTTTTCAAAACAAAATAGAAATGCAAAGAATATGGGTTTAGGGAAATATGAAACATGGCTCTTGTGTAAGGTTCAGACGGTTTGAAAGTAAATTTACAAATCAAATAGTGGGTTGGCGGATTAACGGATAGACAAATTGCAGTTTGAGCAATTTTTGGCGGATTGACGAATTAAAGAATATTCTAACTAATTATTATACATTTACATAATATATAACACTAATTTGTATAATATTTTTTAGATATATAACACACAGTATTTTTACATAATATGTTTCATACATATAACTACTAATTTGTAATAAATTTCATATCTTAAATCTCTCACACTCATTTTTATATTGATATTTCATTAGAGATTAAAAAATATATATATTAACTATAGCGGAGCGGTTCGGTTGGCGAATTATAAATTTTAAAGTTTAAACCACGGTTAGCGGTTAGAGCGATGTAGATTGATACAGATCGATGTGGTTTTAACAGATTGAGCGGTATTTTGCACAGCTCTATTCATGTGTCATACCAATAAGTAACATTTTTTTTTAAGTTGAGGTTCTCTCATCTTGAGGTGTAAGGATTCTCTAGAGTGATCTCCTAAAGTACTTAATCCGACGACTGAGAATAAAACTCAATAAAACGACGTCGTTTTGGTAAGTATTTTGAAAAAAAGAAAAAAAATCAGATTCAGGGATTTCAAAATTCCCCCCATATGGCTGAAGAACGCGAAGAGCTATACAGACGGCGGGAAGAAGCAAAGAAAGAACGAGAGAGCGAAGAAGAGTTGGCCGTCGCGAAGAGCATCCCGTCGCCCCACCGTCGCTGTCGCCCCGCTGTCACCGCCGTCCTGTCGTTACCACTGTCCTGCTGCCGCCGTGGCCGTCGCCCCTGCTCCAACTGATTGAAGAAAATATAGGTGATTATATTATATATATATACATTATACAGCCTTGAATAATAGATATATATTGCTGAATCTTGCTGAAATATAGAATTTTCAACCACACAAATTTTTTTGCCTCATCTGTATTGTACTGAATATTGCTCAATCCCTGTGATAATAGATATATATATATACATTATACATTATATATATATACACAGTATATGCAACCTTAAAAAAAAAATGGGGGATATATTATAGTTTATGTTTTGTTGGGAAAAGATGAATTTTTTAATGAAATTTTATAGTTGGAAACACTGTCAACATGTTCAGATGATTGTCAAATAAAATGGAATTTGAATGAAGAGTAAGATTAACAAGTTTTGAAACTGGAATGAATTCCCTTGACTGTATTCTGGGTCATTGATTTTTAGGTACTGACTTACCTTCTTTTAGTTCATCTCATCAGGTTTAGAAATCCTGGTTGAGTGTTGCACATGTCCTAAATTCTGGCATTAACAGTCATGACAACTGCTTCTAATTTTACATTTTCTGCATTTCACATTATCAATCAGAGCTAGCTTAGACCATCAGCTATGTTTCTATTCATATAAATTATAACTGATATATCTCTAGTTTTTTTTATTTTTATTTTTATTTTTATTTTTATATAACTAAACCTATCTTATTTCATATTGATGCACAACACGTAACAACATGAAAATTTGAGTTGGTGAAATCATTAATATGTGATGTTTAAATGTGTTGATAATTCATATTGACTTGTTAAATGATGTTTATGGGCTTGTAGCTGCTAAATTATCTTGTTACTACAAATGGCATTTCGTTTCAAAGTGAAGTCCACAGATAATGCTTATTAGACTTTTTATCCAATTTAAATAGAAATTGAGTAACAGTGTCTTTTGAAGGCTTGATTGACTTCATTGTTGAGAATCATTTGAAAAATATGAATATAAAGTTTGACCCTCCTGAAATAAAGTTTATTACTGGAACTCCAACCACAAAGATAGCATACTGCACTTGGTATCTAATTTATGTTGTTCGTTGATTATCTTATTCAGTTTGTATTACTTTACAAACATAATTTACAGTTTTTATGCTAATATTGAGCACTTCTTTATTTTTTAAGTGACTTGGCACATTGATATGGAACCTAACAATCATGAGAATGACGAGGGTGAGTGTGATTGGAAGCCAAGAGTTCGCATGACATTTGATACAGAACAAGAAACATATGATTTTTATAATACTTATGGAGGAAGGTTGGGCTTTAGTATTAGAAGGGGTTATGTAAACAAGAGCAAAAAGGGGCAAATCACTTCAAGGTAATTTGTTTGTAATAAGGAGGGATTTCAGGTTGTCGATAAGCGAGATCCATTAACAAAAAATCCTAGGCAGGAAGTGAGGACTGGTTGTCAAGCCCGACTTGTCATTAAGTGGGATAGGAATATGCAGAAATTTTTTGTTAGTGATTTTGTTGAACAACATAATCATATCTTTGTACCAACAGAATGTACGCATATGTTACCATCCCAAAGGAAGATATCTGCATCACAGGCAATCGAAATAGATTTAGCCGAAAAATCTGGAATCCGTCTTAATGTTGCATTTGAGGTCATGGGTAATGAAGTTGGTGGAAAGGAGTCACTTGGGTTCACAAAACTGGACCAAAAAAATTATTTGAGAATGAAGAGGCAAAACAGTTTAGCATATGGGGAGGCAGGTAGCATTTTGCAATATTTTCGTGACAAATCATTGGAGAATCCATCTTTTTTTTTTACTCGGTCCAATTAGATAACGAGGAGCAGATTACAAACATATTTTGGGCCGATGCTCAGATGATCATGGATTATGGGCAATTTGGTGATGTTGTGACTTTCGACACTACTTACAAGTTAAATAGTGCACATAGACTATTTGCGTCTTTTGTTGGATTTAACCATCATAAGGAAACTGTGATATTTGGTGCAGCTTTGATGTATAATGAGACTGCCGATTCTTTTGTATGGCTTTTTAGAAGATTCTTGGAGGCAATGTCAAGTAAGGCTCCAAAAACAATTTTTACGGATCAAGATGCTGCAATGGCTAAGGCCATACCTATTGTCATGCCTAACACAACCCACCGCCTTTGCACTTGGCATTTGATGCAAAATGCATTATGGCATACAAATTCTATCTTCAAGGATAAGGCGGTGAAGGATAAGGGGATGAAGAGTGTTTTATCCACGTTTATGTACGACATTGAGGATGAGGAAGAGTTTACGTTAAAATTGGAGGAAATGCTTGACAAGTATAAAGTAAGAGATAATCATTGCTTGAAGTTAACATTTGGGGTCAAGGAAAAATGGAGTTGGTCATATGTTAGAAATGCATGGGGTGCGGGCATGAGTAGCACCCAACTTAGTGAATCGTTTAATGCTTTCTTGAAGGATTTCATTCAGTCTGATCATAACTTAATGCAATTTTTCATGCATTTTGATCGAGCTTTGTCTGAGAAAAGGTACAAAGAGTTACAAGCCGAATATGCTCTATGCCAAAAGTTGCCAAGGGTGAATATTAAAGTGAAGATTATGGAGCAAGCTGCAGATATTTACACAAATAAAATTTTTGAAGAATTTCAGGATGAGTATGTCAAGTCCCTTGAAGTAAACATTGAAGAAATTGAAAATGATGGTGAGAGTACCGTTTATACGGTTCTTATAGTGATGGTATAAAGATGAGGAAGGTGAGGCAGGAGTGTGATGATTCAGTCACTTGCAATTGTAAGAAGTTTGAAATGAAGGGCATTTTGTGTAGTCATTGTTTGAAGATCCTTAGAGAAAGACTCAAATTCAAAGAGATTCATTCACAATATATTCTGAAGAGATGGACTAAAAAAGCAAGATCTGAAAATGTGAAAGATAGGTGTGGGGCATGATATTCAGGTTGATGTAAGATTGCATCAAACATCACGTTATAGGTCATTGATGGCAATATTCAGATCAGTAGCGTATAGAGCTTCTGAAAGTAAGGAAACATATAATTTGACGGTCGAGAAAGCGGATGAATTAATTGCAGACATTGAAACCATGTTAAGCGCAAAATTCAATATGCCTTGTTCAGATACTATTCAACAAGAAAGCCCCCCCAACACATGCCCCGAAAGCTTTGAAGTGGATGGTGTAGCGGATAAAAATGTAGTTCAAGCAAAAGGACTCAAGAGAAGAGAGTGCCCTAGCAAGGAACGAAGGCGGACAAAAGGTCGTTTGGAGCTTGCGTTGGCAAAGAAAAATAAAACAAGTTCACATAATGCTTCTCAAACTTCCATGTCTGTTACTCCTCAAACTCCTCCCTTATTTTTGGCAAGTGCTCCTGAAGCACCTCCCTTATTTCCTCAGTCGGCTCCTTTATTTTCAAGTGCTCCTCAACTTCCTCCATTCTCGCCAAGTGTTCCTCAAGTTAGAGCTTCTTCGTCTCAATTTATGTATCCCGCCTATGATGTAAGTTAGTTTAATAAAAAGTTTTAGTAGGGATTTGTAGGTGACTATTATCATTTTAAATTGATATGTGTTTGTTATTGTTGTAGCCAAGTTTTCTTCATCACAATATGCATTTTTCAATGCCATCGATGTATTCCGTCCATGGAACCTATCAAGCATTGCGTAACAATGCAAGTAGTTATCACTCGCAAGCTTCAAATAGTCCCGCATGTAGTGAAGTAATTTATTTTTCACCTTTCCTCTTTTATTTTGTCACTCATTCATTTAAAGTTCCATTTTATTTTATGGTTCCTTTGATGTAATATTATTTTATTTTTTTTGTAGGTACTATATGGTCGTGGTCATGGGCGTGGCCGTGGGCATGGGGATGTGGATCACACATCAACATCTTAGCATTATTTTGTTTTAGGAATTTTTGTGAATTTTTTGTTGGATATGTAATATTGAAAACCTTTCATGAAACTGTTGCTAAAAATTTGCTGATACTATCCCTGAAATGTTGCTGAAATGTGGGTTCAATTGTTGCTTAAATTTTGCTAAAATTTCTGTTCAAATGTTGATTAAATTTTGCTTAATTTTTGTTGAAATTTCTGTTCAAATGTTGCTGAAACTTTGGTTGAAATCTTGCTCAAATTTGGGTTCAAATATTACTTGAATAATGCTGAAATGTTGCTGAATAGTTGATGAAATGTTGCTGAAATTGTTGCTGAAAATTTGCTGAAATAGAGTTAAAATGTTGCTGAAATTGTTGCTGAAAATTTGTTGAAATAGAGTTAAAATGTTGCTCATTTTTTTGCAGATTTTTTTGTTCAAGTTGCAATATCTCTGTTTGCAGAATTTTTTGTAGAATTTTTTGTAGAATTTTGCTAAACTGTTGCAAAATTTTGATAAAATGTTGCAAGGGAAACCGTATCATTACAAGGGAAACTTGCAAAATGAGAATCACATTGCAGGTACGCTGATAAATGCCCAAGCAGATAGTTTGTTTTGAAGTTTTCTGCACTCTCTAGCTCAAGACAAACCATTTCATGCAAAGGGTTGAATATAGAACCATTTCATGAACAACCTAAATTTCAGAAACCTGTTATACAACATTGAACATTTCATACAACATTTTCAAACCATCACATATAATACACACTGTTAAGCAACCAACATAATTCAACAGATTTCACACACTGTTTATAATCAATACCCACTGTTCATTTAACACATTTCATCTCAAAGAAACCTGTTATACACCTTCAACCTATTCAACCTGTTCATTGAACACCTTGTTATTCAACTTGTTCGACCTGTTCATTGAACACATTTCAATTCAACATGTTCAACCATTGTCCAAAAAAATACACTGTTAAGCATCTGTTCATTCAACACATTGTTAATCAATATACCTGTTTTTTTCAAACCATCACATATAATACACACTGTTAAGCAACCAACATAATTCAATAGATTTCACAAACTGTTCATTCAACACATTTTATCTCAAACAACCTGTTATGCACTTGTTTTTGCAAGCCATCAGATTTTTAAGCACCAAAAAAAAATTACAAAGCAAATAGAAAAGTAGATTACATTCATAGCATGTTCCAAAACCTAACAACTGAGTCATTTACATGATAAAATACAAAAATACACAAAATACAATGACATAAGTCATTGCCTTAAAAATCTTCTACATCCTTTGAAGCCTTCTATCATGCTCACCAAGCCTTCTCCTTAGATCATTAATTTCTTCTGTTCTTGAATCTGTCCGAGGTCCATCATTGGTTAAAGTTGATGAGGTAATGTCGCCATCGTCGTCGTCATCATTTGCGAACCACCTGAAGTAATTGCAATGGTTGTTCGTAGTCTACAATGGACAAGAATCAATTAATCAATAAAAGACAAATGAAATTTGTAAAAAGTAACAGATTCATTTATATAACAGGTACTTACATATTTTCTTGGGCAAACAAAATAGACACGTCCTTCATTTCCATTCGCATTGGTTCGTACAATACGCATGGAAGCTGTTCTTCCACAATTACGAAACCTTGGTTTTAATCTTAAGTTCGTATTATTAGTAGAAGATGAAGCCATTTGTTTATCTGCATAAAAAATACCAACAGATTCAACTACTGATTAGTAGAAGATAACGTTCTTCCTATTTTTTTATCTCTCAAGCTGTTTTACCTATTAGTAGAAGACATCATGATTTTTCAACTATACTCTACTGTAAATAAGAAAGAAAGGAAATAAACACTAGGAATCCTGTAAATAAAAATTAGATTATGATGCCAAGGTTGCTTGAAGAAGGGCTGTGAAGTTTAATGAAAACATCATGATTTTGTGTTTTTGGGTTTGAGCTTTTGATTGCAGCCTCCGTTCAGCTTCTCATTAAGCAATTTTCATTGTCCTCTCAGTGCAGATTTCATTGGAAGTGTTTATCTTTTCTGAAGAGTCCTACAGAGATGTCTTTGTAATTGTTCTCTTCAGGATCTGTGCTTCTGACAATTATTCTTCCTGAGTGTAATTTTGTAACTATCAATCTACCTTTGTTAGTGTAGAAAGCAATAGGCTTTTGCAATGTTTAATCTGTCCATTACCTTTACTTGTTTTCATCTTTAATTTTATTTTATGTTTGGGTGTGGAACAATACTTAGGATATTGGATTTGTAAACGGGGGAAAAAAGGAAAAGAAAATTGAAAAAAGAAAAAAGAAAAAAGAAAAAAAAGCTTCTTCAATTATTTATATATATTTTCTTTATTTTTTTATTTCACAAATTTAAGATTAAAAAACAAATAACTTTGGTGGTATTAGTTTGGTTTTGGTAATACCAGTTGAACACTGCTTTTCCAATGAAAATGCCAATCATCTCTATAAAATTTATCATCTTATCATCAAAATACATGTCCTTTTTAACAAACTTGAGTGGTTTGGCATCTTATTTTCTAAGAACATATCCTTTAATAACTTATTTTCTCAAATCTAAGGGGGTGTTTGGGTTTTTTTTTCAAAACATGAGCTTTCAAAATACAACTTCAATTAACCAATTATAGAACTCAATGAAATCGTTTTTGAAAGCACAACTTCAAATCCAAAACACGACTTCAAGAAACCATCTGGGTTTTGGGAAAATAAGTTGAAAACCACCTTGAGGAAATAAAATTGGTCCAAAATTAAGGACAAAAAAAAAAAAAAAGGGGACTCTGATGTCCTTGTAATGAAATTGAAGCCAAATCCCAGGTATAAATTGAGAAGTCATTTAAATTTCAAATTTTCAACATACACAATGTGCAGAATGTGAACACAGAGTTTATTCTTGATCACAAGTATAAAGGCAAATCCCAAACCCTAACATATCACAAATTAAAGCCAAATCCCAAACCCTAACACAAATAGCAAACAAAATCCAACCCCAAACACTCCCAATCGACTAATTTCTACAAAAATTGAAGCCAAACATAAACCCTAACTTTGCGATTTCAGGTTTACCTTAGATTCGCTGTCACAGGCTCTCGTTCGTCCTCCGTCGTGGTCGTCGCCCTCCGTCCTCTGTCGTGGTTTGTCTGCCTCCGCCACCGTTTGTCCACCGTCTCGTCGTCCTTCGTCCTTCGTCTTGTCGTCCTTCGAACTCCTTCACACTCTCGCCATCTATATAGTTCTTCAGCCATATGGGGGGAATTTTGAAATCCTTGAATCTTTTTTTTTTTTTTCTTCAAAATACTCACCAAAACAACGTCGTTTTGGTGAGTTTTATTCTCAACCGTCGGATTAAGTACTTTAGGAGATCACTCTAGAGGATTACTCTAGAGGATCCTTGCGCCATGTTGAGATCTCAATATGAGAGAATTTAAGAGAACTTATAGGGCCTATCACGAGTCTCATTTCGATAATTCGAACTATTCATTTTGTAGGATCCTTAATGTATATTATTTATAAAAATTACTTTGATCCAATAATCACGACGTTTTCATTTTATCACATTTGCCTTCAAAAAAATAGACGACGAATATATTTTTGAAATAAACCATTCATTGTTTTAGAAATAAATGCGATAAAATGAAAAGGTTACAATTATCGGATCGTTCTAAATTTTTCGTGGATAATATACATTGAGAAGGGTCCTACAAAATAAATGGTTCGGATTATTGAAATGAGACTTGTGGTTAGCCCTACAGACTCCTCAAGTTCTCTCATATTGAGATTCTAACATAAAAGAAACCCAATATTTTTTTATATATAATTTATTAATTTGTATAATATTACTCATACTTTAATACTTTGATGGATGGAGGGTGATATTAGGAGGTTTAATACTTGAAGGATTAATTATTAAATGAAAAATAATATAGAAGTCTATTTTTTCACATGAGATTAATTAGTTGATTGATCGTTGGACTTAAAAAGTGAATTTAATTTTTAGGTTTGAATAACACTATTCTTATTAAAATATTTGGACCGTCACACTAATTTTTTGTTCTAATCATTTTTAGTTGATCCCATCGAATAAAATGAGTCATGATATTCTATATTTTCATATTCTCAATAAGGCTGGTTGAATTCCAATTAAGGGGATTTTTAAGTATGCAAGTGCATGCCATAGACATTTACATAAGTTCTCATAAATATACTTAAAAAGTAAATTTAATTTTTAGGTTTGAATAACACTACTCTTATTAAAATATTTGGGCCGTCACACTAATTTTTTGTTCTAATCATTTTTAGTTGATCCCATCAAATAAAGTGAGTCATGATATTCTATATTTTCATATTCTCAAGAAGGTTGGTAGAATCTCAAGTCCAAATTTATCTTAACTTTCCAATTAGGACAATTTTTAAGTATACAAGTGCATGCCATATACATTTGCATAAATTCTCACAAATATGCGTAAGTTACCTCACAAAATCGAGTAAACTTTCACAAACATACTTGAATTAACCCATAAAAATTGAAGAAATCACAACTTACGTATATTTGTGAGAACTTACGTGATTGTATGCGGTAACTTACGTATATTTGTGAGAACTTATACAAATACATATAATATATATCTTGCACACCTAAACACTTACCTAACAATTATTCTACCTACATAGAATTGATCAAGTTGAAGAAGATTGAGGTTGCTCATTACGAGTTTAAGAATGATTATTATTCAAGTTTAAGAATGAGGTTGATTATTTCAAAATTAAGAATTAATCGAGTTTAAGAATAATTCTTATTCGATGCTAACGACAAAGATTGGTTATTTTTTTGCAATCATGAAGTTGTATGTAGTTATTTATTTTTTATAAGTTTGGACTATTTCTTATAGTGATGGTTAGGATCGGTGGTTATTACATACGTTCTTGAACTCTAGTTGTTTAGTTTAATATAATTAATCTCTTATTAATTGGCCAAAAAAAAAAAAAGAAATGCCCACAACAAATCAGGTCAAAATTTAATGACTCAAATTTCAAATCTCTACATCATTTGTTTGCTTATCTTCTTCGTAATCTAGACCAAATAGAGCCTTAAAACCCATATAATACAAAGTTTAACTTTTCCTTAAATAATAAAAATCCAACTAAAATTACAACAAAAATTTTCTCCCCAAACACATTTACCCAAACCAATGAAAAAGAAATCAGAGACGAGGACAGTTTTACATAGTTTAATTAACAAAACAACTTTCTCTAGTCAATACTTTTTTTTCTCCTTTTCTTTTTGTGGTTAGTTTGCCAACACACTAACTTTTATTTATTTAATTATTTTATAGTAAATGCAATTTTAAGTGGGCGATTATATTTTATAGAGGGAAATTCTAGAAAGCCTTGTGTTGTGATTGGCCAAACGCAGTATCGACTGTTCTGTCCGTGAATTAAAGCTATCTTTTAGGTTCTGTCAAACCAAAAAAAAACAATTCAAAAAAAAAAAAAAAAACAATACAAAAGAAAGACTATCCTTTAAGATGTTGGGCCCATAGATTTGTATTAAATTATTTTACAGTTCAAGAACATTACCTGTTCATATATTCGGCCAATGATATATTATAATTTATCTATTATCTTTTTATTATTTGGACTATATATTCATTTAGGTACCCTATTATTGATCGGACACACAGTTAGCATGAAAATTTTAGAAAATAGGATAATTACTCGGATATTGTCCTAATCTATAGGGTCTATTATAGATTTTGTTTTGAATCGAAACATTCATTTTGTAAGTTTCTTTGTGTATATCATTTATACACAAAAATTATATTGATTCTATAATTATAATCTGTTCAATTTATCACGTTATTAAAAAAATAAAAAAAATAAATGTTCTATTTTAAAAAACACACTTGTCGCCTATTTTTTTGGTGACAAATGCTATAAATTAAATATGTTACGATTGTTAGATTGATTTAATTTTTTGGTGAATAACATATATAAAGGATCTTATAAAATGAATTATTTCAATTACCAAAATAAAATTTTATAATAAATTTTATGAATTTAAATAACATTCTCTAATTCAGGTTATAGATTGAAGGAAGCCTTGGTATGAAAACATAACATATGTTCCATCTTCACCTTCTCTCCAAGAACTCAAGCTTAATTTGATTGATTAAAAGGTGAGACAGCTAAGTTCCTACCAACTCACATTTGGATTGTACTGTTAAAGGAGTCACCATGCACTGTACTTAAATTGCTAGGGTTGCTTTTAAAATAGGGTTCATTTAAGCATGGTCAATGATGAAGCATGGTTTATTGGATAGATCTTTGTTAGGTTGAATCAAATAATGGCACCTCTTTTGAATTCATGTCTAATTTTTATCTTTTGGACCTTCACACGGTGAAAAGGAAGATATTTATATTGTAGAACACTAATATTGCACTGAGAACATTTGTTATCTTCAACCATTTGGTTTGACATAATCTTTATAAATTATATATATATGAAGACAGATTGAGGTTTTGAGGAAGAAAGGACACTCCTACTTTGAGATCATCAATGAAAGCGTAATCGAGGCTGTGGATTCTTTGAATCCATTCATGCATGCTCGTGGATTCCCGTTCATGGTTGATAACTGGTCAACCACACCGTGCGACACTTAGTCACTCCCGAGCTTGGCTAGTAGTGCTAAGTCAGCCTAACTCATAACTTGTAGGAAAGAGAAGTAAGAGGAACACAAGGGAGTTTGAGAGAATGCCTTGTATTTTACTCTTGAAAGAATTTGTACAACTCTTAGATGGTTTAGAGCAAATGAGCTTCTCCCTTATTTATAGGCACTCTTGGCCTCTCATAGAACACTCTAGAAGACACTAGGAAATACATGGAGAAACTTCCCTTGGAAGCCTTTCTTACAAGCTACAAGAATATTCTAGAATGCTTTAGAAATATCTATACAAAATATTTACAAGTCTAAAGTGTCTTGAATACTCAAGGATGTTCTAGAATCCTCCATGTTCTCTCAAGTGTTGGAATGAGCTAGAAAGTTCTAGATCCTTCCATTAACCTCTATGCTCCCAAGCTCCCATGTAGGGGATTTTTGCCATAAGAAATTTAGCAGCTTGTGACAAGCTAGTGACTAGAATTTTCTTAACTCGTGGGTCCAAGTAACCAATTTGAACTTCCTAGATCTGAGCAGCAACAACTTTGAAGGGGTGTTTCCTGAATGAATCAGTAATTTCTCAGCTAATCATGGTAAACTTCGTTTGCAGAACAAGAAAATAGTTGGAAGTATCCCGACCAGAATGGGAATTTGGTCAATTTGCAGTTTCTCGACATGTCAAACAACCAATTCACAGGTAACATTCTTGCTGATATTGGGAAGCTTCAAAAGCTACAAAAATTGTATCTCTCAGCTAATAAATTCTACGAGGACTATACCATGGTCTTTTGGAAATTTGACTTCATTAACAGCTCTTAGATTATCCATAAATAATCTTCATTGGCAGCATCCCATCAAATTTGGAGAAATGCCAATATTTGGTGGAACTAAGTCTTGAGCAAAACGATCTTAGTAGTACCATACCTAGGGAACTTGTTAGCCTCTCATCATTATTGTATATAAACATGTCCCATAATGAATTGACTGGTTCTCTCTCAGTGGAAGTTGGAAATTTAAAAAATTTAGAGCAATTAGATCTTTCCAAGAATATGTTGTCTGGTGAAATCCCAAGTACTATAGCTTTGTAAAACTGAGATTACTATATATGGGGGGCAACAAATTTTGGGGAATCCTTCCATTATCTTTTAGTTAATTGAGAGGTATAGAGGAATTAGATCTCTCACAATAATTTCTCAAGAAAACTACCAGGCTACTTGAGGGGTTTTGCCTTGTTACAAAAATTAGATCTATCATTCAATGATTTTGAGGGTGATGTACCAAAAAAAGGTGTATTTAGGAATGCAACTGCAGTTTCTGTTAAGGGAAACAAGAAGCTCAGTGGTGGAATACTTGAATAACAGCTGCACAACTCCAAAGGGTTCAGAAGGAAAAGATTTTCTCACATTGAAATTAATAATTCCCACATCTGTTAGGCTTCTAGAAGTAATTTAGATGTTGTGTTTTCTATATTTTTGTTGGTTCAAAAAGACACCAAAAGTACCCTCTATGACATTTTTAGGGAACTCATTTTTTGAAATTGTCCTATCAAAGTCTACTTAAAGCTACTAATGGCTTTTCTCCATCCAATTTGATTGGTGTGGGTAGTTTTGGTTTGGTATACAAAGGACTTCTTAGTCAAGGTTAAAAGATTGTAGTAGTGAAGGTACTAAATCTTCAACATCGAGGTGCTTCCAAGAGTTTCTTTGCTGAGTGTGAGGCCTTGAGGCACATCAAACATCAGAATCTTGTCAAGGTTCTCACGGCATGTTCAAGTGTTGACTATCATGGTAACGATTTCAAAGCTCTTGTATATGAGTTTATAGTCAACGGTAGCCTAGAGGATTGGTTACTTGAAAATGAGAACGAAGATAAGGCACAATACTAGTCGAGGAATTTAGACGTTCTACAGAGGTTAAATATTGCCATTGATGTTGCTTCTGCACTTGATTATCTTCACAATCACTGCCCTGAACCAGTAGTTCATTGTGATCTCAAGTCGAGCAATGTTATTTTAGACAACGAAACGACTGCACAGGTAGGTGACTTTAGATTAGCAAGATTCTTTCCAGAAACCACTTCTTGACTGTTTTGCAAATCAATCAAGTTATGTCGACATAAGAGGATTTGTTGGTTATGCTGCTTCTCCTGGTGAATATATGTGACAACCCTCACCTCTGATTAGTGCTAATCTACGATTAAGCATGTTAACTGACTGATTGACTGAAATTCTGAACTGATTGATTGAGTGTATTAGTTTTAATGCATGTCTATCTGTTTGACTACTAAATTATCTGTTCTTGTATTATGTTTAAACTACAAATTGAAGGCCTTATCGGCGGCCGAATCCGAAATTGATTAATATTTCATGCTAATTAGAATTTATATGATTTTATGGTATATTTAATTGAAATGTGATTTGGTATGATTAAATTGGATTAAATAAAGCTAAATTACATTAGTTTGAGTTAATTACCCTTTTGCCATGTTAGTGGGCCACCTTGTCAATACTTGTTGGACTTGAGTAATACACATTTGGCATTGAATCTTCAGCCATTTTGAAGACAAAACCGACTAGAGAGAGAGAGAGATAGGAGGAATTGATTTCATCTAGGCATTTAGCTTGGAGACTTGATGATATTGAAGGTTGATTGCATAATTGAGCTTCTAGACTTGAAATTGAAGGCATAAGGTAGGAGAATCATCTTCTTGAATGTTAAATTAAGTCATATATTGCATGGTTCATGGAAGTTTAAAGTTTAGAGTCTAGAATTGGTACACAATGTTGAATTGAAACTTAAATCATGCATGTATGTGCAAATCATGAAGTTTGAAATTATTTCCATGGAAATTCTTGCATGCATGTCCACATTTTGTTATAGTCCATGAATTCACCATGTTCTTGAGCTAAAACTTGCATTTGATCATGTATTTGAAGCTTTGAATTCAATTGAATACATGCATGTTATGTTTGACCATGTTCTTGAAGTTTTAAATGAATTTGTATTTAATTGAGCTACCTTTGGGCTTTGAATTCTCAAATTGATCTTTGAAACATGTCATATTATGAGTTTACAAGTGTTTTCCAGAAAATTAGCCCAAAAGGATCAGATTTGATGCTTTAAAAGTTGATTTTGAGATTGGAGGTTCAATTTGGAAATTTCAAATTTTGGACTCACGCTCGAGCGTAAGACTTCACGCTCGAGCGTACACTCTGAATACATGCAGTCCGCTCGAGCGGGAAAAGTGACGCTCGAACGTGAAATGCGTGTATCCAGTACTTTGCATGTGTTTATAGTCCACTCGAGCGGGGGAATGCACGCTCGAGCAAGGTCTTGTGTCTCACGCTTGAGCGGAGATCGAGCGCTCGTCAAGCGTGAATTTCATGCATCTAGTACTTTTGCCATGGTTTACAGTCCGCTCGAGCGAAGAAAGTGACGCTCGAGCGGAGACCCTTTGTCTGCATGTCCGCTCGAGCGTATAAATCCACGCTCGAGCGTGACCCTTGTTTTTTAAAAATTTTGTAAAGTGTTTAAAAGTGTATCCTTGCATCATCTTTCCATCCTAGGCATTCCTAGGGCATGTTTAAAACATTTTAAGGAGGATATTGATGTAGAACCACACCGAGGCAAATTAGGGATTAAGTTATTATTTCTCAACTGTGTAGCTTAGTGTGTGTTCGTTCTGTAACTGTGTAGGGTTGGCATCCGAGGACGCTCTAGCTGCTTATAGCCTAGTGCTCTATGAGTAACAATGTTGTAAAGATATGTTCAATCATGAATATTTCTGAATGAACAACTGTACTGCTTTCTGAAATGATATTTCTTACTAAATGAATGTTTGTCCTATTTGTGAACTGTATTCGTGGCATCCATAACAATTTACTATTACTGTATTGTACTGCTACTGTTACAGAGATCTCTGTCAGTTCCCATGTTTGGAACCGCTACTGTTTACTGATATGATGGCCATCGACTGACTGTTCGGTCTATTAAGACCTACTGCATTATTTTGCTATTGGATGTACTACATATGACTATTATGGTTTCTGAATGACTGTTATGGCATAAAATATGAGCCACAAACTGAATGACTGATATACTGATAAATTACTGTTTTCAATACTGAAAGGACATTCATTCTTGACCTCTTTACGCATATGTTATTCACTGGACTTTAGCTCACTGTTTATATATATATATATATATGTGTGTAGGTGTCCAAGCATCGGAACGAAGCTAGGAGCGTTGGGTCAAACTCCCTTTTGTTAAGCCAACCACAGTGCCTCACAGCGAGGTTCCAAGTCCTTCAAGCTAAAGCTTTTTGAGGTGTTTTAGTTCACCCTTATGTATCTGTTTTGTAAGACTGTTTAGATTTGTACTGTACTGTTCTAATAGGGATTAGGTCCCTGTCCTGGATGATTGTATATGTATGTACATACTGTTTTGCTTTTGACTATGGATATGTTTAAAAAGGCTTTTTGCATACAGACTGTCACAACTCATTGGACATCTTTTATTACTATTTTGGCTTCCGCCAGCCCCTGTACTCTGTATTACTGTTATTACTATTAAGCAAGCCTTCGGTAATCACGGATTATTGGCCGGTTACGGTGCTAAACCCATAGGGGCGGGTTTTGGTCGTGACAATATACCTTTTAGGGTCTTCTTTGCTTTCCTTTTTTCCTTCACTAACCAACATAATCTAGAGTTGATTCACACAACCATGACTGCACTCTTTTAGTCACTGAAATAGGTTCCATTTGGTGTAGCTGTTAAAACAGATTATAGATTATAACTTAACAGATTATAGATTATGACTTTAATCAGAAGCTATTAATCTGTTTAGTGTAACTGTTGGATTATAGATTTAAGTTGCTGAGTAGTGTTTATTAAATAAGCTGTGAAATAACTTTTTGAATTAACTTTTATTTTTTGTTATTCATTATTTGTCTACATTTCTCATAAAATAATAATAATAATCCATAATCCATTTGGATCTTTTTCTATTTTTTAAAAATAAAAAATAAAAAAAATCTAAGAGTATAACCATAAATCAATATGTCCACAATAGAAACTGATAATCAGAAGCAAGGGGTGAACAGCTTTTCAGAATCAGTTTTTTTGAGTTAAAATAAGTTGCTAGAATCACAAGTTGTTTGAAATGAGTTTAACCAAACAATCCAAGATAACTTTTTCAAAACTAGAATTTATAAGTTAGCCAAAATAAGCCACACCAAACACCACCATAGAACTAATGGTTCTTTGATTTCATTACATGCAAAGCACTATAATATTTTTTTGGCAGTTTCTTTCCAAATTATTACTCTCACATAAATGGATGAAAGAATGATTTCCAAAACTAAGGGTTGGTTTGGGATGCTCTAAAAAATTGTACTTTTTGATTTATTGACTTATATGGGTTAGGTTTGGGTTGGGTTTGATGTAATGTGTTAGAGAGGTGATGTAATTTAAATAAGATGATGTAATTTAAATAGGATAGTTACTTTTTAACTTTTTGTATTATTTAATAAATGCTAAACTTGACCAAAACTATATTGAGAGAGCTAGAGCTTACAAAGTCTAAACAATTAGACAAAAATTATGGTTGGTTGAACGTATCAGATAAGAGGTGTGCCGTCGTAATGGTGGATCTCATAAGCAATTGGCACGACGCACATGTAAAATACAATCACATCATTCTTGATCGTAGATTTCTTAGGAAAAAGTTAGGCATAACTAAGACAATCATTGTTATCATGAAACAAACAATTGCACAAATTCAATAGCATGGAATTAGTTTTTATTTTATTTTTTTAAAGTGAAGAAATTAAAGTGAGATTCCAGTAAAAATGTAAGGATGTGAAGTATAATTAACTTAAAAAATAATATTTTATTTGATTTTTTGAAAATATTTTTAGAATTTTTTTTAAAAAAAATAAAAACTAATTTGATGAAAATAAATATGAAAAAGATATTTTTAAAATTTTAAAATTATTTATACCCTTTCAAAAGATTAAACTATATAGTTTCGGAGGTCAATTATTTAAAAGTTTGGGCCTATAGGCCAAAATCCTGTTTTTTGGGACTAAAAAGACTGATAATTTGAAAGACCATTTCACTATGCTTATCTATCTATCTATCTATTTGTTCGCGTGTTATCTATCTGTCCATCTAATTTATCTATCCGTCAATACTTTTCTAGTGTCGATGAACCTTTCCGGCTATCGACTCGCGGTTGTTAGACAATGGGGTACAATTCACAAAATATATATATATATATATATATTTATCCTACTCACCAAACAATTATTTTTAAACATCATTATCACCAAAAAAAAGAAAAAGGATCAAATCTTGCACCAAATAATATATCTATATAATAAAGTAGGATGGATTTTGAATTTATCTTACACACATTTGTCCTACTAAAGATTTGGATGGCTCAAATCTATTCAAATTATAAAACAACAACTAAGATATATTTTCCAAAGAAATATCCTACATGTATATTTTCTATTTTCTCACTTATCTCTCTTACTTTTTCCTTTTCTCACCTATCCTTCTATGATCCTATGATCCCACTTTCCTCTCTATTTTCTTTTTATTTTTTTTTATTTTCTCCCATTTTTATTTTTCTCTCTATTTGTTTAATTTTTTTTATTTTCTCATTTTTGTTCAATATATTTTACTGTGTGTAGTTGAGATTAAATTAATGAATTTTATACTCCACAAATTAAATGAATTTGAACAATTAATTATTATTAAATATATTGAATACCTGATAAACTTCATAAATTTAGACCTCATAAAAATCTTCAACATCTATATAATAAAGTAGGATGGTTTTTGAATTTGTCTTACACACATTTGTCCTACTAAGAAATTTGGACGGCTCAAATCTATTCAAATTATAAAACAACGACTGAGATATATTTTCTATTTCGCTTCTCTTTCTTACTTTTTTCTTTTCTCACTCATCTTTCTATGATCCCATGATCCCACATTCCTCTCTCTTTTTTTTTCTTTTTTTTTTTATTTTCTCTCATTTTTATTTTTCTCTCTATTTATTTTTTTTTTATTTTCTCTTTTTGGTTCACTTATTTTACTGTGTGTAGTGGAGATTAAATTAATGAATTTTATAGTCCACAAATTAAATGAATTTGAACAATTAATTATTATTTTTAAATATATTGAATACCTAATAGACTTTATAAATTTAGACTTCATATGTATCTTCAATATCTATATAATAAAGTATGATAGTTTTTGAATTTGTCTTGCACACATTTGTCCTACTAAGACATTTGGACGGCTCAGATCTATTCAAATTATAAAATAATGGTTGAGATATATTTTCTAAAAAATGTCCTACATATACATTTTCTAATTTTCCACTTCTCCCTCTCTTACTTTTTCCTTTTCTCATCCATCCTTCAATGATCCCATGATCCCACTTTCCTCTTTCTATTCTTTTTTTTTTATTATTTTCTCCCGTTTTTATTTTTCTCTCTATTTGTTTATTTTTTTTATTTTCTTCTTTTTGTTCAATATATTTTACACATATTTTCATACAATGTATATATGTCCGTAATACATTATGACATTACGGGCATACATACAATTTCCATATAATTATATAAGTAAAAGCAATATTATATGTATGTCTGTAGAAATTGTATGTATGCTAGACACATTTATCTATTTATCTATATATTATATAAGAAAAACCGAATTTTCGTGAAGAATTTTGTAAGAATTCCAAAATTTTAAAATAAATTTGTGAGAACTCCAAGATTTTAAAAAATAAATTTAAATAGTGTTTGAATTATAATTATATTATAATCCTAGCATTATTTACATTATTTATATCGTGTTTTCAGGTACAGATATACGCTAGTTACTCTATAAATGTGAACTTTTCCACTATTATACCACAATGATAAATATTTTTAATTTTATTATCAAATTAATTTAAATTTAATTTTTTTTTTCTCTTTTGAAAATAATTTGAAAATCAAACCGAAGGAAATAAATTCTAAAAATAGATCACCCCTCTTTTTCCATCACTTTCCCAGACGTCTCCTCCTGTGATATACATTTGGGGTCTGGATTCTCTGTCCATATTTTCCCTCTAAATCCATATATTTGAAAACCCCATTCAATCCGGTGAGCTCTCTTTCTCCCTCCATTGCTCTCTCTCTCTCTCTCTCTCTCTCTCTCTCTCTCTCTCTCTCTACATATAAAATAACTTGATTTAGTAGTAATGAAAAGGCGAATCTTGATCTTCTTTGTTGTTTGTATCTAGGATTCTTGATTTTCTCGTCTTAGCTTGTTCTTGTTGCTTTGAATTTAGTAGTAATGTAAAAAGTAAAATCCTGATCTTCTTTGTTGTTTCTATGGAGGATTTTTCATTTATTGCTTGTTCTTCTTGTTAATTTTAGTTTGTTTCATCATGGTTATGTTTTTTCAAAATTGTTCAACAATATATATATATAGCTTGTATGTATATATTAGGCATTCATGGCTTTTTTTTTTTTTTTTTTAGGGTGTTCATTGATCACAATCTTCATTAGCTCATAGATGTTGTTTTGAAAAGTTAAAGACAGTTGACCTTTTGACAACACTGTTTCCTTAACCGCCTCCCCCCCCCCCCCCCCCCCCCCCCCCCAAAAAAAAAAAAAAAAGCATGTGTTCTATTTCATTCTCACTTTTAGAAGTTAAATCTGTCCTTAAAAGGATACCGAACAGTTTTTCAACTTTTTTTGATTGTTACTCTGAGCCTTTACTTGCAATTTGATTAGAAGTATATTTTAATGTCTAATTCGGATCCACTTTGGTTAATTTGTTTTATGCATTTAGAATTCAGAGTGATGCGCGAGAATTGTTGGTCATTGTGAATTTTCTTGATTTCGGGAGGTTATTAGCCCTATCTATTGACCATTGTGTTTTTCCAAAATTTTAGATTTTTTGAATTTGCTTTAATTATTTTCTCTGTTATCAGAATCTTATGATTCATGATTTGCGATTCGATTCCCGATTTGATTCGCAATTTTTATAAGATCAATACAAATCTATAGGTGAATTTATTTTGGAAGTGAACGTCTAATGAATCGCACGATTTACAATCGATTCACGATTCGATTCACATTTTACGATTCATACAATTCTTGAAATTATTGTGTTTGACATATTTTTGACCATTTTTTTCTCTCTATCTTTTTAGTGAAAATAATATAACATAACTTCTAATATCAGTTTAATACCAAAATAACCAATACATACATGATTTGTTGTTGTTGTTGTTTTATTTTTAATTTTTTATTTTTATTTTTTTTTGATAACAGAGTGTTCAGGCCAGCACTGCCTTTGGAGTGTTGTATCTCAACTAATCTTGGGGCCCTGAGTCGATCGACCAGGCAAAGACGTAGTGACCCACCAGTAGCAAGCTGGGGGTGGGATTCAAACTTGAGATCTAGAGAGGAGCATACTCCTAGGTCCCTAGTCCCTTGCCCTCAACCAACTGGTGCTACCCTTACGGGTTATGATTTGTTGTTATTTTAGTGATCATGGAGTTTTTAATAGAATTCAATCAATTCAGTCAGATTCAACATGTTTTAACCTTTCATCTCTTTTTTCTTTTTTTTTATTTAAAAATTCATAATATATCTTCTAAAGATGTTTAAGATTAAAGTAACTTATATCATGAATTATATATTGCTGTTTTATTAAATTGAATATAGTTGAATATTACATGGGTGAGGTCAATTATACCTTTTAAAATGTTTTAGGCTTTAAAATAAAAGATCCTAAATAATTCTTTATTATTATTTGTTCACTATTACTTGGAAAAGTATGTATGCTTATTGTCCAAATATCAATATTATTGTTAGTTCTTGTTATTTTGAAAATTGATAGTTTGTCGGTTACTATCTTTGTTAAGAATGGTTGATAAAAAATATCTAAAAGAGGAAAAAAGGTAAGATGGTAATCTTACTATAGGCATCTTTGTTAACTTTTTACCTATTAAACTACGTGATTATCATTCAAAATAATATTTTCATTTTAAGTCTAAATATTTCATATTCATAAGATATATTTAACATTTAAGTGTATAAATATATTTTTCTAAGCAATTTAGAAAAAGTGACTGAATCTTTATAATTCACTGATTTGATTTGCAATTCGGTATGAGGTCATTTTCGATTCACGATTCGAATTTCGATTTGACAACTATGTAGCTTATTACTTCTAAAATCCAGAGGAACTTAGTTCTTGACTACGGCGAATTTATTTTAAAGCAGAGAAAATTGTGATGGAGTTCTATGATTGTCCAAAGAAAGCCAATGCTAGTATATTTATGATACACATTTGGTGCATTTTTTCTTTTCACTCCAAAAAATTCTTGTACGTTCTAATGTCATGTATTTACATTCTCAGTTCATCAATTTCAAGGTGAAGAAGAATGAGTGGTGGGAATCACAGTCATTCTGGTTATCCTGGTGGACACTACCCTCCGCCTCCTGGCGGCATACCCTCCCCAAGGATACCCTCCTCAGGCATATCCCACTCAAGGTTACCCACAGGCTGGATACCCTCCTCCTAGTGGTCACCCTCCAGCCGGATGTCCTCCCCTAGGTGGCTACCCACCAGCTGGATATCCTCCCCCAGGTGGCTACCCACCAGCTGGATATCCTCCCCTGGTGGATACCCACCATCAACATATCCTTCCCCAGGTGGATATCCACAAGTAGGTTATCCTAGTCCATCGGCTTCACATCATTCAGGTATGTTTGATGCATTTCTTTGTACTTTGACGTAAATAGGACATTCTTATCTGTTTTTAGGTTATGTTTGCCAATAGATTGTCATTACTGCACTCAGGAGGGACCTTATTATTGGCTTTTCTTGCCATGTGTTGTTATTTGAGTTGTCCTCCAATATTAGGATATGTTTTTCATATGATTGTGAAGAACCTTATGAGCCTTTTTTGCTTTTCTGTTGTGATGAGGGAAGTGGGCATGGTATGTGTTGTTTTTAGTTTTTTGATTGTGTCATTTAAACAGAATAATGTTGGAAATAGGTCCACTATGGGCAGCCTACAAAGGGCTTTCATCCAAATGTTATGACCTACTCAGGGCTTTCAAATATCGGGGATTTTATTTCTATGAAAAATTTGCAGTTAAAAAAACTTGAGAGTCATTAGGTGTGTTAAAGGTGAATGGTATCACCACCTGCAAGAAATGTTTGAACAATAGTGGTTGGCACTTGGCAGAAGAAATGTGGAACTCCTAGAACCTTTGATTAGTTTGTGCGTCTATTCAGTGTTTTTGAATCCAGAACAAGAAACTCATACCGGCAAGAACTATCAAGTGCATGTTATCACCTAGGAGGAATCAGAAGCAGAAGTTTTTTTAATGATTTTTGGAACCAAAATAGTTGTAGAATTCCCTTTCATCCCGGTGTTAAAGAGGAGTAAACTAGGATGTCCTAATTTGAAATATTGTAAAATTTTGACAGTTTGTCTCTAATTCTCTCTCACGGAGAGGGGGAAGAGATATTAAAATCCAATGGTTCACGTCTGATTATTGAACCTTCTTTTTTTGTTGTTAATTTTTCATTTCTCTGCCTCCTATATACATCTACTAGTTTGCCATATAGTATAACAATGTACCTGTTAAATTACATTATGCAAGGTAATGATGATCCTTAACACCCTAAGCAGGCAGGCTTGCAATGCTGTTTGTTCAATTGTAACACTAAGCTTTTATTATTATTATTTTTTCCCTTTATTGATAACACGTTATTTCTTTCATTAATAATATATACAGGGCATGGAGGACCTAGTATGGGAACACTGATAGCTGGGGGTGCAGCTGCTGCTTATGGAGCTCATCATCTGTCGCATGGCAGTCATCATTCATCACATAGCAGTCATCATCTGTCCCATGGCCATCACCATTGGAAGTTTAAGCACAGGAAGTTCGGTAAACACAAGAAGCATGAAAAGCACCACGGGGGGAAGGTTCCTGAAGTTCAAGAAATGGAAGTAATTCTGGTGTGCTGCTTTATTGTTATACCGATTCTGGTGTGTCATACCTTACTACTAGCATTGTTTGCTGCTGTTATTGCTTAGGCTTTCTGTGACTTTTGTTCCCCTTTTTTTAACCTCATGAATTGTGGATGCAATTTGAAAGTTATGGCATTGAGCTACTGGCGTGCATATATAATTACAAATTTCTTATGTGGTATTTCTCCACATGTGAATGAATTATGTAGTGTTTGGTTCACTAGAATGAATGTAGATTTGAATGGAATCTTAATTCCTTATCCTTTTTGTGGAACAATTATTCCATTACAATGATAATTCTATTTGCAATGTATTTTTCATAACTTTTTTAGTGAGCCAAACGTAAGAATGAATATTTTGATGGAATGATCATTTCATTCCAACTCATTTCAATGAACCTAACATAAGTCTTTTAAGGAAGGAGTTGATATAGTCCTCACAAGTAATTTTCTTTTTTGAGCCTTGTAATTTTCCTTACAAGTATTTGCATAGTAATTGTTGCAACTTGCAAAAGGGTTGTTTGGCCCAACAGTAAGGTTTAATGTTAGCATTCTTAGTGGTGCGAGTTTGAGTAATGAAAACAATCTCTTTAGACATGGAAGGGATGTGTGTGTTTGTCCTCTAGGCTTACTGTTGTAGAACTGTCATGCACTGAGCAGCTACTTTTAATTGTTGATATGTGCCTGTTACAGGATATATTTGGTGGGTCTGTCAACAATGGTCCAATAAAAACAACATTCCCTTTCACATTTGATCATTTAGTATTTTTGTGAAAGCAACATGTTGTACAAAAGCAAAAAGGGAAAATAGTGGAGTCAAAAGTAATGAAACTGGTTGTTGGAACATATTGGCTGGTTGATGTATCTGAGTTTCAAGTTCATGAAATTGAAGATAAGTGTTTTCTGTGCTTCTCACAATTTATATGTATTTATAAATTGGGAATTAATTAATGCAATTGGTGTGTTGCTTCCTTGATATTTATGGTTTAAAGAAGCATTTCATTACAATAACTCAGAATGCATGACCATACATAGTTACAATTGCTACTTTTTTTTTTTTATTTTACACAAAAAATTTCCTTACAGTGAGAGTGGATTAAAAATTGTGAATCTAGAATTCACTAGGGAAAATGGTATTTGTCACTTGGATATATAACAATCCTACATTGGAGATGAAGCATTTTGGTGACATATGCTGATAATATATAACAATCCTCTATATTGATGATTATATTTATTTATATCTTAGAAAAACGAGATTAAACTATATAAAAACTTTCATGAAATCATGAAAGATATGATATTCATATTATTTTTTTAGCCTCACATTCGTCTTTTGAGAGACATGATGACAAAAAAAGAATCGAAAAGATTATAATGAGTGTGAATATCATTTCTCAATTGAGTAACTATTAAGATCATTTTTAGTAGATTGTACCATTGCAATTGTGTTAATGTCATATTTTAACAAAATATCATATTTTAAGGGTAAATTACACTGGCCCTCCTATGAAATTTCCAGAAAATACAAGCAGCTCCACAATTTTAAAATAATTATACTAAGCTCTCTTTTAATAAGGTTAAATAGATCAAAACTAATACAAGTAGTATGAAAATACAATATATATATATATATCTATATGACTAACAAATTATAAATGAAAACGGAGCTAAGTGTCTTGTGAATTAATACTTTAAGGACACCTAATGTAATTATGTTAAAATTATGAGACTTTTTGTATTTTCATAATTTTTACCGCAAGATATAATTGTGTACCTAATTGTATGGGTTTGTAGTGTTTTTAAATTAAACTTTTATTTAATATTTTTTAATATAATAATTAATATATTAAAAAAGTTTAATTCATTTGCTTAATTTGAACTTACATTAAATAAATTAAATCAAATTTAATGGTTTATATTTTTTTGATAGAATGCTTTAAAGTTGCATTTTGAATTAAAATTATTTAATGAAAAATGATTCGTTGCTCAAAAATAGTGGCTCGAATACACAAAAACGACATCGTTTTGTATTTTTTTTTTTGGTTGAAGAAGATGACGATTTTTTTTTTTTGTTGAAGATGATGAAGATCTGGAGATGATGATGATGATCTGGATCTAGATCTGAAGATTTCAGCAAGTTTTCGATCATGGAGAGCAAGAATCCGACGAAGTCTTACGGTGAATGGGCCGCCTTAGCTTACCCCCATTTTCTGCAATTTTTCCTCAGAACCCAGGGGATTTCAAAACTTTGGATTTAGATCCTAAACAAGTAGAGGATCTGATGAAAAATGATTGGGTAGACTTCTTTTATTTGGTGAAAGAGGTTGATGTAGCAATGGCGAAGCTGATGATTTCAATGGTTGTTGATGTTGATGAAACCCAGCCCTTTTTGATGAAGCACAGCTCCTTCTTCTTTCTTCTTCTTCTTCAGAAAAACATGAGAAAAAAAAAAAAACACCAAAACGACGTCATTTTGGTGTCAAGCCATTCAAGCCACGCCGTTTTCGAGCTATCAATCGGAGTTGTTATTTAATATGAGGGTTAGTGTTTTTTTTTTTAAATTTTTAATTTTATATTAATTTATTAGAAAAATTGCATGACATGACATTTTTAGGATAGTACAATAAACTTAAATAAGTTAATGATCAAACATTCATTGTGTTAAATTTGGCACAATATTTTTATCATAATGGCATGATAGATAATACATTAATAAAGTGTATTTTTTGAGTTCATTGTGTTACATTTTAACAATAGCATAATTATTTCCGTTGTACCTTAAAAAAATAAATAAATAAAATAAAATAAAATAAACAATAGCATAATAAAAATTACATTTCCAGATACAATTCAGTGTGTTTGGTTTGAATTTTTTGGATTAAGTTTTTTGAAAACTAAGTTTTTTGATTTTCGATTTTTCTATTTTTAGTGAATATTTTAAAAATTTTAAACATTGTTTTTTACTTTTTTAGATGCATCTTACTTAGATGTATCTAAAAAGTAAAAACTTGTGAAAAAATATTTAAAAAAATTAATAAATACATAAAAGTACAAAAATATACTGAATTCTCGTATTTTTTTTGGTATTTAGTGAATTTTTAAAAGGTTTTTTTCATAAATTTTTGTTTTTTAAGTATATTTATGTTAGGGAGAGTTACTGATAAATCCCATAATGTGAAATGTTGGTTCAATTAGTCTTTAAATTATTTTGTTATTCCATTTGGTCCTGTGCTAATGTAGTTTCTTGAAATACCCTTATTTATTGGGTTGTACGTGGGGTGTTATTGGGTGTCACGGCGGCCAAAAGGGCTATAGTAGTTTTTAGTGATGTTGTTCTGCTGTGTGACAGTAGTGTGTGTTTGGTAATAACATTGGAAAAATGCCCAGTAATACATTTTGGTGTGTGACGTTTTTGATGTTATTATATTAACATCATTCTGTCTAGCTATTCCTCCCTTATCTTAGAGATCAAGAGGGTTCCCATGCCGGAACCAGTGCCTCCCTTTGGCCTAGTTGTTGCCGGCGCCGGACTGGCCAAAGACGAAGTTGTCAGGACGAAAGATCTGACCATAGGGACCGGATTAGAGATCAAGAGGGTTCCCATGCTGGAGCCAGTGCCTCCCTTTGGTCCAGTTGTTGTCGGCGCCGGACTGACCGAAGACGAAGTTGTCAGGACGAAAGATCTGACCGTAGGGACCGGATTAGAGATCAAGAGGGTTCCCATGCCGGAGCCGAACTGACCGAAGACGAAGTTCCCACGAGGACCGTCCACCAAAATCACGTCCCAATCGACTTCATAGATATGGTTTGGGAGGTCGTTGATGGCTAATTTACAGTCGGAGAATAGAAGGTTCTGTACGTGTCTGCACTCGTTTCGAATCTGTTCTCTGGCGTAGTCGATTAGGTTGTAGAGATCGCTCACTTTGGTTGTGAATTGAAGATCGTAGGCTTCAATTTGTGGGTGTTTCTCTTCGAGTTTTGTGATTGGGTATGAGCTTTCATCGATGAAGACTGTTCGGCCTTTGTGGTTGGAGGGAGATTTGGGATGTGTGAAAGTGTGGCAGTGTTTGTTTGGGTGTCACGTTGGAAAAATGTCTTATAGTAGTTTTTGTTGTGTGACGTGTGTGACAATGAGACGTGTGACAGTAAGGTGTGACGCAGTAAATGAAGGGGTAAAAGCGAACATAATATCAAAATATAAATCAAAATAGGACCTATTAGTGATAATGTTATCACCTATGGGATCTATTAGTATATGCGTTAATTGGTAGGACTAAATGGGGTTGCTAATGCTGATATGGGACTTTTGGATAATTTTCCCTTTATGTTAGGTACGTCTAAAAAGTTAAAAAAATTACTTAAAATATTAAAAAAATCAGCAAAAACAAAAAAACACGAAAAATAAGAAAGTAGATTTTTCTGAAAAAGTATTTTTTGAAAAACCTAACCAAGCAAGCTGATTGTTTTTTTGGAACAAAAATGTTTGGTAATGTTTGGTAGAGTTTTAAGCCTTATTTGTCATAACCTAAAAAAGTTAAAAAGTCAAAAAATCATTATCATATTTAAGTTACATCATCTTATTTAAATCACATCACCTCTCTATCACCCCATAACCAACCCATATTTCATAAAGGCAGTGGCTTTGGTCCAGTCCAAGATCGGACTGGACCGTGCTGTTGGACCTGTGGGGGCCCACCACGGGTCTCGTTTTAATAATCTGAACCGTTCAATGTGTAGAACTCGTCAAGTACTATATGTCTGTAAAAAATCGCGTTGATCGAATATCAATAGTTATGTGAACAAAACAGTTTTTTATCAACCGTTAATTTTTTCACCGTCCATTTTTTTTATACAAAACTGATTTGATCACATAGCTATTGATATCCGATCAACGTGATTTTTTTACAAACATGTAGTACTCGACGAGTTCTACACATTGCACAGTTTGGATTATCAAAACGGGCCCAAAAAATGGGCCCGATGGACCGAACTGGACGGGTTCAGTCTTGATCGCAACTTGAGACAAGCTAGACCCTTTTATAAAAAGTCAAAAAGTACACTTATTTAGATTATTCCAAACTACCCCTAGAATTATGATTTGAGAATAGAGTTATATTTTGAGTTT
>CM039305.1:160823940-160938233 GCA_022316695.1 Camellia oleifera
GGTCTGCCATCAATGTCTGCCCGGCCAGGACAGCAT
Source organism: Camellia oleifera (assembly GCA_022316695.1). Lineage (NCBI taxonomy): Eukaryota > Viridiplantae > Streptophyta > Magnoliopsida > Ericales > Theaceae > Camellia > Camellia oleifera. Next base: position 160,823,977 of record CM039305.1, read on the forward strand.
ATGCGATTGGCTTGAAAATTGTAGATTTCGTACCAACAGCTCAGGTCATCCGGGCGTACGACAACACAAGTAGAGAAGTAATGGGGACAGTTAAAGTTCAGACAAAGGTCGGGCCGGGACGACACGAGATAGATTTCCATGTCCTAGAAGTTCCCGCAACTTTCAATTTGCTTTTGGGGCGGCCGTGGCTGCATCAAGTGAAGGCAGTGTCATCTACTTTGCATCAAATGGTGAAATACCCCTATGGGAAGGGAGTAGCCATTGTTTTTGGAAATTCATCAATCCATCCACCACCGGAAGTATCCACGCCTGTTCTAGAGATCGAGCACGGCATGGAAGATGTGTTCATCTCAGGTTTTACCTTGGCCGAGGCTCAAGTTGTACAGAATATCATGGCCGCTAACGAAGGAATATATGTCAGCGCCCAAGCAGTGTATCTCATGAACAAGCTCCAATACATCCCCGGGATGGGACTAGGAAAGAGCGGTCGTAAGGGCATTGCAGCATTGGCTGAGGTGCCGCATAACCCCCGTACCTTTGGCTTGGGTTACTTGCCCACCAAGGAAGACTGGGTAAGGAAAGGAAAAGAGATGGCTGGAAGAGCCAGAGCAAAACAGATGGGGAAACCTTTTGAATTGATGCATCGGCCCATCCAGGGTACCCTGAACGGACGCTTCGTCCGGGAGGGGGAAGATTTTCCATTCTGTGGTTTTCCTGAGCCATGGCTGAATGAAGAAAAGAAGCGCATGCCGGGGTTCGAAATTTTCTTTGACCTACAGTTATCTGGGGATGATGTTGTTGAAAAGCAGACAGACCCAACAGTTGAGACTGAGCATAGCAAGGAAGTGGAATCTGCAGGCATAGAGTTTGAAATGGGGGTAACACTGGCATGTCTACTTTCAGATCCTTCGATCGACCAGTTGTGCTTGGGGGATAATTCCTTGGTGTCCATGATCGGAGATGAAACTGCTGCGGGCCTACCAGCAGCTATTTTGGATGCATCCATCGCACCCTCCCTCACCTGGCAGTACGAGGAGGGGTTTTTGTCGAGCAGCACCGGGTCAGGTAGTGAGCCGGAATCTGATTCCACCGAATCTTGTGAGTCGGAATCAGGTTCCAGCTCGTCTGAGTCTGAGTTCGGTATTCCTTGGGGGTGATAACCCGGATGCCACAGTCCTGTCCAGGTCGTCTTTTTCTTTCTCTTTTGAGTCTGTTGTAACAGAAGAATTGGACGGTTTAGAAGCACATAATGAGAATGAGGTGACTATGGTTTCCGAGTACTTTTCTGTGCCTTTGGTTTATTGCTTAAATAAGGACTTTCAAAATTTTGATGAAAACGACGAGGACGAAATTCCTCCGGTTTTACAACGACTAATTGAACAAGAGCAGGAGAGGTTTGTTAAACCCTTAATGGATGAAGTCACGACCGTGAACATTGGTACTGAGAAGGACCCGCGGCTAGTCCAGATCGGGTCCACGCTGTCTTCGGAGGAACGCGAGCGCTTAGTCGCTTTATTAAAAGATTTCAAAGATGTTTTCGCGTGGTCCTATGAAGACATGCCTGGAATCGATCCTGAGATTGTACAGCACCAGATCCCTCTTGACCCCGAGGCCCGACCTGTCAAACAGAAGCTTAGAAGGATCCGCCCTGATTGGGCCATTAAAATCAAAGAAGAGGTCACCAAGCAGATTGACACAGGCTTCCTGCTGGTATCCGAATACCCGACTTGGTTAGCCAACATTGTTCCAGTGCCGAAGAAGGATGGCAAAATCCGAGTATGTGTGGACTTCAGGGATTTGAACAGAGCCAGTCCGAAGGATGACTTTCCCTTGCCGCATATCGACGAGTTGGTAGATTTCACAGCGGGACATGTTTTGCTCTCGTTCATGGATGGCTTTTCAGGCTGTAATCAGATAGTAATGGCACCCGAAGACCGGGAGAAGACTGCTTTTACTACCCCGTAGGGTACATATTGCTACAGAGTGATGCCATTTGGGTTGAAGAACGCTGGGGCTACATATCAACGGGCTGCAACCACAATATTACATGACATGATCCATAAAGAGGTTGAGGTGTACGTGGACGACATGATTGTCAAGTCCAAAGAAAGAGAGGGCCACTACACCGCCTTGCAAAAGTTTTTCCAACGGATCAGGGAATTTAGGTTGCAGCTGAATCCTCAAAAATGTACGTTTGATGTTACAGTGGGAAAAATGCTGGGATTTCTGATTACACAAAGGGGCATCGAAGTCTACCCTTCCAAAATCAAGGCCATCTTAGAAATGCCCCCACCAATGACTGAAAAGGAGGTGCGAGGCTTTCTAGGTAAAGTGCAATTCATAAGGCGGTTTATTTCAAAACTAACCTTAACTTGTGAACCACTTTTTGGTCTTCTAAAGAAAGGAAAGAAGTTCCAATGGGACAGCCGATGCCAAGCTGCATTTGAACAGATTAAAGAGTATCTACAGAATCCGCCCGTGTTGTCACCACCAAAGCCGGGAAGACCGTTGATATTGTATCTGTCAGTAACCGAGACTACAATGGGCTGCATGCTCGCACAAGAGTCGGAAGATAAAGTGGAAAGGGCCGTCTACTATCTGAGCAAGAAGATGCTGGATTACGAGACCCGCTACACTCCACTGGAGAAGGCTTGTTTGGCCTTGGTATGGGCTACCAGGAAGCTGCGGCACTACCTGTTAGCTCAGTCTATAATGTTGGTTTCACGACTTGATCCCATCAAATATCTTTTCGAGAAACCAGCGGTTACGGGTAGGCTAGCTCGTTGGTTGCTGTTGCTCTCCGAATTTGACCTCAAGTATGTGACGCGCAAGACGATAAAAGGAAGAGCGGTAGCAGAGTTCCTTGCCGACCACCCGGTTGAAGGGGATGAAGCAGTTGAGTACCTACTCCCAGATGAAGCCATTCTGCACATCGAAGATGAAACTTGGACGATGTACTTTGACGGAGTGTCAAATCAATACGGGTACGGGATAGGGGTGTTGCTGATAGCGCTTGACGATTCCCGTATCCCTTTAGCATTCAAGCTTCGATTCAAAGTCTCGAACAATGAGGCAGAGTATGAGGCATGTATTGCCGGTCTAGAAGCTGCCCTAGAACTAGGGGCAAGGCGATTGGATGTCATTGGGGATTCGAACCTAGTTGTGTCTCAAGCTAAAGGAGATTGGAAAGTAAAAGAGGAAAAGATGATAATTTACCACCAGACCTTGGATTTGTTAATCCCTCGGTTTGAAAAGCTAAATTTCACTCACCTAGTAAGAGAGAACAACAGGTTTGTAGATTCGTTAGCAACTCTATCTTCCATGATAGACATCCCATCTAGGGTCCGGATGCGTCCAGTCATTATCGACCAGAAATTTGCACCTGTCTACGAGTCAATCTCTGCCATAGATGAAGTGCAGGATAACAACCCTTGGTATCACGATATATGGAACTTCTTGGAAAAGGAGGCATATCCACCAGGGGCAAATGCCAAGGACAAGAGGGCGATCAGAAGAATGGCTGTTCAGTTTATCATCTACGGGGGTAAATTGTACAAAAGAGGTCATCTGGGAATGCACAAGCTGTGTGTGGAAGCCGAAGAGTCGAAGCGCCTGATGGAGGCCATCCATGGAGGAGAATGTGGGACACATATGAATGGGGTGATGTTTGCACGAAAGATCCTCAGACAGGGTTACTACTGGTCTACCATGGAGGAAGATTGTATCGGCTTTGTTCGGCGATGCCACAAATGCCAGATTCATGCAAACCGCATGAACATCCCACCGTCAAAGCTGTACAACATGACGTCGCCATGGCCATTTTCAGTTTGGGGGATCGTTGTGATTGGAGCTGTTACTCCGAAGGGGTCGAATGGGCATCAGTTTATCTTGGTAGCAATAGATTACTTTACGAAGTGGTCGAGGCCCAATCTTATGCCGTGTTGAAGGCTTCGCATGTCGCAAAGTTTATCAGAAACAACATTATCTGCCGTTATGGAGTCCCGAATGAGATCATTTCGGACAATGGTTCTCACTTCAAGAAAGAGGTGATTGATTTGTTGGAGAAGTACAATGTGGCTTTTCATAAGTCGTCCACGTATCGGCCGCAGACCAACGGAGCAGTTGAGGCCACCAACAAAAACATCAAACACATACTGCAGAAGATGGTGGAAACCTATCGGGACTGGCCAGATAAGTTGCCGTTTGCTCTGTGGGGCTACCGAACTTCAATTAGAAGTTCTACCGGGGCGACTCCGTATTCCTTGGTATATGGGATGGAGGCCGTTCTACCTATAGAGATTGAGGTTCCGTCTCTACGAGTATTGGCTGAGTGTCAGATAGCCGAGGCAGATTGGCAGCAGAGCAGATTCGAGGAACTCATGCTCTTCTATGAAAGGAGATTAAAAGCACTGTACCATGTCCAAGGATATCAACGCAGAATCGCCCGGGCTTTTAACAAGAAAGTTAAGTCTAGGAATTTGAAGGAAGGAGATTTGGTGCTCAAAGACAACCGAGCTCCCATCCACGACCCAATGGTCAAGTTCAGACCTAATTGGACTGGTCCCTATATCATCAAGTCTATCTGGTCAGGTGGAGCTGTGGTTCTGATGGACCTAGATGGCCTAGAGTTCTCCCAACCGATCAACATGGACAAGTTGAAGAAATATTACCCCTGAGAGGCTCGCTAGGCCGAAAACCCGAAAGGGCGACCTAGGCAAAATTCAGAGCACAAAAAATTAGAAAGTATAAAAACTGAGCTCGCAAGGTTGAGAACCCGTAAAGGGCGGCCTTGGCAAAAGTTAGAGCGCAAAAGGAGAGTGAAAATACTCGAGTGAACCCAAGCCTGAACTACGTAAGGCTTGGTTCCCATCATTGGGATACATAAGCAGCTTCATCCCAAAGTTTAGCCATAAACTTTTCCCCGATCAACTTTGTCCATTTGATCATCTTGGTCATCTTTGCCCATCAGCATTTATCGCAATCTCCGGTACAGTGCTATTCAGACTAGGGGCAACTTTCCGTTGCCGTACAGTGCCACGGGACCATTCAAACAAGGGGCAACTTTCCAGTTGCTAGGATCCGGGGTTGTGCATCTCAGTGACAGATCTCAAGCGTGTCTAGTTCTGATCCATATCGAAAATACTTTTGAAAAGTTTTAATAAAGATGACTTTGTTCAAATAAATCTTTTTACAACTAAGACCATTTCTGGACCAAAAACGAAAAATTTTTAGTACCACAACCTTCAATTTCATTGATTTCAAATAGAGTTCTCTTGCTCTTGCATACAATCGAAGTTGCTTTTTATTATATTCATAAAGAAAACTTGAAAGTACTAATAAAGCAATAAATCAGGGGCATGGTCAAGTCAAATGTCCCTGCGCCCCCTCCCAGAGCTGGTCGAAGCCTCTGATGCCAAAGTGGGCCCCTCCTGTGCTTCTTCATTAAGCCAATCCAAGCACTCATCAGACAAAGTGCAACTGAAAGTGGGAGCAGGGGCCAGGAGTTCTCTCGTCCTCCATGCTGTGGCATACCGGGCCAGCTGTGCGCCTCGGATCGGGAATGTAACCGGGTACTCTATCCCTTCCGGCGGACAAGTCTAATTATGACCAAACTGGCGCAGGATACGGAATGGAAAGTAGAAGACACAGTGAGTCAAGCCAATCAATTGGATCCCGGGTTGACGGGTCATGCTGTAACTCATCATTGGGAGATTGAGCCAAGGGCACCGCCAAGCAATGCGGTCTGCGGACAAACTGCACATCCATTCAAACCACCAACCCTCATCAAGGGCGTCAACTAGGCGTTGCCTGAAGAAGTAGCCGTGAGCTGAATATGCCGGGCAAGAGTCCACAACCTTCAGTTTATCCATTAACGACACCTGGGGAGGGATGAAAAATGAGAGAATAAAGAATAGAGAGATGTACGATGAGAGGAAAAGTGAGAAAAGGGCTTTTGTGAGAAAAACCGAGCCTGAGGGCCGAGTGATGTGAGCAAACAAAAATGTGAGATTGGGTGGGAAACATTACCTGCAGTAATAGTGGACTCCCTGCTAATCTGATCGTCTCTCGACGATAAAAGCCGTCTAAGCCCAGCAATGTCTCAGCCAGGATCATGGCGATGCAGCTTTTGCCCTCCTTCAAGCCTTGGGCAACCTCAATCAACCGGACACTAGGCCCTCCGGAACCGGAGACGAACAGAAAATGAGATAGCATGCATAGACAAAGGGCGTGTCGCCGAAAGCCTTGCCAGTGATGGTCGCCGCGATCACCAATCTTAGAAAAACGACAAACCAAGCTCGGAACATCTAATTTCCCGTCACAAATCAGAGAACGAGCATCGGGCATTGAGAGCCCACACATTTGTCCTAAGGCTTGAGCATGGCCGAAACAAAGTTGGGGCAGGATCTCCTCATTGCACCCAGATTCCATTAGAGCTTGGAAATCTTCAAAAGTGGGACACACCTCTTGCCCGCTAAAGCTAAAGACATGTGTTACCGGGTTCCAAAACCTTGCCGCGGCATGGAGGAATGGAAAATGCAGCGGGGTACGGCGCAAAGTGAATAGTGCGTTTATGCCGAAAGCCCGGAAATTCAGCTTTTCCGAGCCATCCAAGTTGTTAATCCAAGTTGCGAGATTTTGGGCAAGAAATTCTTCCATTTGGAGCAAATCAGTGTGGAAATGAAGAGAACCACGAAGTTGAGACCCTTTTGAAGAAGATAAAGTTGAATGAAGGACAGATGTCAACATTCTGCTGGTGCTGATAGTTTAGTGCCGATCGGCCAATTATAGTGCCGACCGACCATCTGTTTTGGCCGATGGATCACCCTTTCGGCCGATGGCTATTCCTCAAGGCCGGTAGCCTTTCTGCTGGGCCGGTGGTTCTCTCCCTTGTCCTCTGAGCTGTTTATGCCAGGAATTTGGAAAATCCCACCACTTCCAATACCCTCTAGTGATCAATTCTTATGAGGGCGCGCCCATTTGCTTATCGAGTTGTTGCATATTTGCTTATCGAGTTGTATTTCACTCTCTTTAAGTCTTTGTAATGTTTATCAAGGTGTACTCGCATTTGGCTAGTTTGCTGAGTCCCCCTGTTTTGCTTATCGAGTTGTAATTGGTTTACTACCTGATTATTACGATGCGATGCTTTGTTTTCAAAACGCAGTTTCAATTTCAGTCACATTGTTGTGTGATGCCTTGCGATGCGATGCATAGAACACGCAAATGTAACACCTTTTGAACAAACAGCTGTTTCATTTCCATCATATGTTTTGCAAAAAAAAAACATACGCTTTTGAGAAATAAAACCTGCCCGAGGCAGTGCAATGTGCTTAAACTCCTAGTAAAAAGGAAAGTAAAGCAGAATTATAGCAGGGTAGCAGAGTGCTAGGTTTGACACCGGTAACCTCCCCCTTTCGGTCATCGTACCTTTTGCGCCCTTGTTCGGGTCAGTCATGTGATTTGGCACCTTCATCACTTAAGGCAGTCCAAGAGACTGCGCCTTCAGAACATAAGTGGAGCTTCGAGTTGACCTCGTACCACAACTTTTGTGAGTGATGCTCGGGACATGCGAAGGACGTCCCTTCCCGTATCCTTTTATATCTTGTGAATTCTCTAAATCATTTCAATCATACTGAGTTGCAGTACGTTGCATTCCAGCATCATGTTTACCATGATCAGTTTCAAGTTCCCCTATATATACATTGCATTGTATGCGTGCTTTGCTTTACTGATATGTATTCAAGTTCCTTTTTATACACATTGCATTGTATGCGTGCTTTGCTTTACTGATATGTGTTCAAGTTCCCTTTTATACACATTGCATTGTATGCGTGCACTGCTTTACTGATATGTGTTCAAGTTCCTATATACACATTGCGTGCATGTGTGCATTGCTTTACTGATATGTGTTCAAGTTTCCTTTTTAATTGCATTGTATGCGTGCTTTGCTTTACTGATATGTGTTCAAGTTCCCTTTTATACACATTGCATTGTATGCGTGCACTGCTTTACTGATATGTGTTCAAGTTCCTATATACACATTGCGTGCATGTGTGCATTGCTTTACTGATATGTGTTCAAGTTTCCTTTTTAATTGCATTGTATGCGTGCTTTGCTTTACTGATATGTGTTCAAGTTCCTTTATATACACATTGCGTGCACGTGTGCATTGCTTTACTCACATGTGTTCGAGTTCTCTTTCCATGCACATTGCGTGCATACGTGCATTGCTTTACTCACATGTGTTCAAATCCTACTATCTTGCTATACACATTGCATGCGTTATCACACACTTTCGACTGCTTTGTCATGCATATTGCTAACGATATTGTACCTGTTAAGTTTACTTTTTTTCTAGGCACGATATTGTATGTACGGTTCATTTGAGGCCGGTGCAACCGGACGAGCCGCACAGGTATTGTATCCTCCGCGTGAGACGTTTTGAGAATTGCATAATTCTCTTACATCCTTTCTGCATTGTAATGTAGATTGGCATATGCTAGCTTACAACTGTTGCATGCGTGCTTCATTACAGCTTTCTTTCCATGATCATAAGTTATGCTCGGCTTCTTGCATTGTCTTGCATTTTGCCCCTGCCTTCGGGCGCATACCTTGTTTGTCTTGCATGTTTGTCCAAGTCTTCGGCCTTGTCAAAAATGGGTCGTCTCTGGGCTTTGACATTCACTCCCGTCATTGTTATGACTTCCGAGTTTTGTCAAAGAGGGGCAATTGTAGACACCCTATTTTTGACCGTCCTCAAGACCTGGACGTCACCGTTGGAATGTTCGGTGATTATCCATGTTTGTGTTCGTTTGGAGTTCCCGGAGTTCTCAGCTGAGCGCCTTGCCTCAGGATCTCCGAACTTGACCATGTTGTGTCTGGTTTTGCACCAAACACTTGTGTTTTGTCTTGGAAGGGCAGAGAATGGCTTATTAGCCATCCCCACACACCACCGGCCTTCCCCTACCGTCACCGGCTACATATTGGTTCCACCGGCACTGTTTTGTTAAAATCTTTGGCCGGTCGGCACTTTATGTTGCCGACCGGCACTTTTTTGTGCCGATGATCTTTTTTTGTGGCCGGCGTGCACTCTGTACACCTCTGAGGCATGGTGCATGCCAGCTGTGCCAGCTGGAATACACCCTCACACTCCCCCGTGCACAGGTGTGACCCCTTTGCACCTTTGCACCCCTAAACCTTCTAGAAGGTTGACCCTTTTGCTCAAGCTTCTTGGAGAAGCTTGGACAGCTGTCTTGGCTTCTCTAAGAAGCCAAGACCCCTTTGCACCTTTTGCCCCTTTTCCTTTGCTTGGCCACTAAGTCTTGAGGCTTAGTCTTGGCCTATATAAGCACCATTCATCTCCCTTTGTCAAGGGTTGGCCATTTTGAGAGATAAAAACCAGAGCTCATATATCTCTATATCTGAGATACACTTTCTCTCTCTATATTTTCCATCTCTCTCATCCTTGTGTGTGTTTTTAGACCTAAATAGTATGTTTTACCTTACTTTTACACCATTACACACACTATTGCACCTAGCTCCGAGATTGAGTGACTTGGGGGGTTGTTTGTGGTGGTTTTGGACTGGTTTTGATCATTAAAGGAGGGCTACATCACTTGTTCTTCAAGGAGTCTTCAAAGGTAAGCATGTTGCTTTAGTTTTCCCAAACTTGCACTAGCTTTCTACCTATCTTGCTTTGAGTTTTTGGCTTTGTGTTCAACATAAAAAAGTCTTATATTTTCTTGCTTTAGAACCTTCATTAAGGTCACTTGGGGGTTTGAGCACAAACTCACCCTCTTAGGCTTTGTTTTGGCTATTTTAGCCCCTTTTCCTGAAACCTTGTTTAACTTGGTGTTTTTGGTCTTCTCACCACTGAAAACCAGTGGATTTTTAGTGGTGAGGGAGGTGTTTTGGAGTCATATATAAGGGATGGACACCCCCTCCCCTTTGTCCCTCTTTGGTCTTTACTTTGGCACACTTGGTAGCATGCATTTTTAGCCTTATATGCCTTCGTTTCAGAGCTTGTTTGGGTGTTTTGGATCATATATCATCTCTGTTTTTGGTTGGTTTTGTGGTCCTTAGCATCCTTCTTATACTTGCTTTGCAATGCTCTAGTTTGCCTAGAAATGAGCCATGAGTTTAGGCCATGTTTCTTGCATGTATGAGCCTCACTTCATGAAGATATTAGCATCATTTTGCCATGTCTAGAGGCTGTAGGCCACTGATTTTGCCATGTTTGTTTTGTTTGACAAAGTTGTTTTGCATTAAGGCTTGTTAGTCTTAAGATGTAAGTTCTTAGCATGCATTTGGTTAGGCTATTTTAGTGATTTGGAATCATCTAATATGCTATCTCAGTCCTTATGCCATGCTTATATGCTTCCATGTATCATCTCCCCCATCTTTTGAAATGTTGGTCTCTTATGCTTTAAAGTGAGCATTGTGCATGCTTGTATATTTAGAGCATTTGAGCTGCCTTGTTGTTGGGTTTTGGGGGCTCATTTCATTTGTTAAAATCTGTTTTTGGTGGTCTAATATATGCCATGAGTGGCCATGTTAATGGTAGCAAGGAGTGCTCCCTTTGTGCCTTAACCTTAGGCCCTTTGACTTGCATCTTTGCATAAGTAATTGGTCACCATTTTGGTCATGTTTTGCCACTGTTTTGGGTTGGTTTGAGGGCTGCCCCATTGTGGTCTAGTCCACCATCACATGTTTGCCTCATGTCTATTGCTTAATTGATTCATTAAGTGTTGTAGTATGTTGGTCTTATTGCTTGATGGGTCCATGTTTACATGACATTTGCATCTTGTATACTCTAGCATTTTGCATGCTTAACATGGTAGTTGCATGACATTTGGTGTGCTTGCATCCTAATTCCCATGTTGCATCATTTGAGCTATGTTGCATACACGCATTTCATGGCTTGGTTTGGGGTTGTCAAACCAAGCATAAGGGTTGAGGAAAGTTCACACTACAAGTGGTGCAACTTGTTTCAACTCTTGACCCCAAGGCCCTTGACCAACACATGATAAGGTCTTGGTTTCATTTGTGTGTTTGCATGCATTTTTACCTTAAAATGCAATCTTGTTTCCTTAGGCTATCATGCACCAAGTTGCATAATTGATGGCCCAAGAACCAAGGGTCATGCTTCCTTGAGTCCCATACATGATAGGGAGCATTGACCATGCTTACATTTGCTCTAAAATCCATATCATGCACTGTCTGCCTGCTGTTGCTGTCAAGCTGTCCCCTGCAGGAATTTTGTACCGACCGGCAGTATAGAGTGCCGACCGGCACTTTATGGGTAGCCGATAACTCCTCAAGAAGCCAGTGGTCATTTTACATGGCCGGTGGCCATTCCATCCAGCCGGTGGTGTACAGCAGCACGCAAGGGAGGTGTTCTGGGACTTCGGCAATTTTTGGATAGACAGGGCAGTAAGAACAGAGGCAGCAGTGTCATGAGGCGGGTTTCCGGGCAAGTCGGATTCGAGCATGCATCATTTGCGCATCCTGAGGCGGGGCTGAGGCCCCCCTCTCTTTTTTTTTGTTGTTATACACTGAATTTAATTTGATAATTAGAAATTTCTGTAATAATTTATTTATTCTGTATTTGGACTGTACCATTTGGGACTGTATGTTCTTTTGGTCCCTCCGAGCGAGGGCGTATTTGTAATAAGGGTGTGTGAGTGTGTGGATGTCTTCCAATCCCCATTTCTTTCTTCCCTTTTATTTACCCGCTTATGATGGTAGATTAGGGCACGTTTATTTTAGCATACCTTATGCAATGCACGCGTGCATCCATACACTTGTCTTACATGCACCGGGCTCGGTACATCACGCTAACTGCATTGTATTTCAATTTCCAAATTGAATACTTGTTACTTGTAGCATTTCACATGCCATGTTTAGGATAGCCGAGCCTGTCTAATTGCACTCCGTATGTGTTGCATTAGTCATCTTAACATGAGCTAGGTCATGCATGTTTTGCTAACTAGTTTATTGTTTTGGCACGGAGTACTAGGTAAGTTTTTATGCTTTAGCATCCCATATGCGTGTGAATGTCAACATGATAGTATGCTTACCATGCGGCTAAGTGCTTATGTGAGATAAACTGTTTGAATGCCTGTGGGTGGAGGTTGGATTGCTTGAGTTGGGAAAACTCACTGAAATCCGTGTTTTAGCCTACTTGTGAGTAGCAAATTCCGAAGCATTTTCAAAATGAACAGATATGCAATGTTTGTTTCCAAATTAGGCAATCTAGTCTATACTTGTTTGCTGTGCGCATAACATAGTAATTCTAGGCTAATAATTGGAATAAGAGCATGTAACGTTTTCAAAATCGGATATCACGGTTAGTAGAGGCCGGTCTTCGGACCGGGCGAAAGGGGGTGCTCATAGCTAACCTTCCCCGATCGTACCCAAGCTCCCGAGCCAAGACAACTTTGGTGATGACGGACACGTGGCCTTTGGCACCGAGTCAGGGTTTCCTAAATTTTCCAAAAATAAACATTTAGGTGGCGACTCTGTATCTGGCAAAGCAGTCCATGTTTGGCACTTCTTTTCAAAAAATCTGTTTTTCTTAAAACGGTTTGCCAGAGTTGGACTCTTTGGTTCAGATTACGAACCGCGACAAACAATTGAGTCCTTCAAACTGTAATGACCCAATAGCGAACCAGAACGGGAGGGACTCGCACTCCTCGCCCGGGATGCGTTCGGGGTCGTCTGCAACACATTTCTTGTATAGCTCAATCGCTTGCTTGGAAATATAGCAAATAACGTTTAGAATATAGCAATTATGGAAGTTTTATGACTCAATTGTAGAACCATCTCTTGCAATCTTGTTGGAATTTTCAACTTGAAATATTAAAAACAATATATATCTATACCATTATATATGTGAGTACTTAGATTGATTTCTTGAAGCTTTGTCTCTCTTTATGTCAAGGGTGTAGTTATCTAAAAGAAAAAGGGAAACTTACTGATAAGTCACATTCATGAAGTTTAAAATCCATTTAATCCCAAAACAAATCATTTGTACCAATTAGTCCTATATATTTTTAATTGCTACCAAACAATCTTATTTTTAATTTTTTTTTTAAAGACACTGCTACATTCCACCACCACCGGACTTCCGTCAAACGGTCATTGGAGACTCGCTGGAATATCACCGGAAATTCACCGAAGTATTGCCAGAATGTTCTAAACATTACCGGAAGTCTTTGGAATGTCTAGAATGTTCGCTAGACGCCAAAAATATCGCCAGAGACTCACTGGAATGTCTAGAATATTGTCGGAAAAAAAAAGAATAATAAACTGAGAAATTAAAGTGAAAAAACATAACAAAATGTGCTAAATATTGATAAACTGAAAGAAGAAAAAAAATCTAAGAACAACAAATAACAATAGTGGAAAAAAAACATGTGTTATTTTCAATTTTTGTAGGGTTTAAGCAAATAATTTCTAATATTGATCAAACTGAAAAGCAAGTTTTGAAACTGTAAAATGTTACAGTTTCAAAGTATGATTCTATTAAGTATTTATCCTTATTAATCAAACTGAAAAACATATTATGAAACTGTAAAATTTTACGGTTTTAAAGAAAGTTATGAAACTGCAAAATTTACAGTTCTAAAGAATGATTCATTTCAGCACAAAAAAAAAAAAAATGAAACTATAAAATTTTACTATTTTCACCGTCTGTAATTAAAACTCAGAAACAACTTATTTAGAATTTGAAAATTTTCCCCATTATAACAACAAAAAAAAAAATGTATAGTACAGAAAAAGATTAAAATTGAGAGATCGAATGAAAGAGATGCTTGTACCGCGAGAACTATTTTTTAGTTTAGATCTAGCCATCTAAGTAGGTCTACATCAGATTTGAGTAGATTTACTCATCTTTTTTGTCAAAAACTCATATCTTTCGCTATCGGTGAGCACGAAGAAAGAAGTTGGTACTTGGTGGTTATCCGTGAACCCCAATCAATGGTGGTTGGCAGTCACCGGTGACTATAGATTAGAAATAGAAAGAGAAAGAGAAAGAAAAGAAGGAAGGCATGGTCATCGTGGTCATGGTCGTAGTCGTCGTCGTCGATATCAGAGAAAGAGAGATGAAGAGAAGAAGCAAGGTGTAGGAAGAGAGGATAAGATAAATGGGTATAAAACTTTTGAGACTCTTTAAAAGGTTTTGGGATTAAATAAAATACACACTTTTCAAAAAAGACTTGTGGGCAATTTGCCAAAAAAAAAGAAAGAAAAGAGAATGGGCCGAGACTTGAAGTCAAAATCACAAATTTGATAGAAAAGACTCTTATCACTTAAGATTAAAACCAATATATGTCAAATATTTTATTTTATTTTTATTTATTTAACTTGCACACACATCGCGTGTGCCAACTGCTAGAAGAATAAAGTATTTATGTATATATGTGGGAAGAGAGAGAGAGATTATGTATATCTATATATATAAGAAGCTCGGGAAATTCTATTTCCACACACTTACTTACCTCAGCGCACATCATTTCTTAGTGCACACACTTATTAATTTGATTATTGATTATTTTTCTCATTCCACACATTGTATGTTCCAATTATGCCCTAACTCATATACTTGTACACACACCACCTAAACCCTCCTTCCACACATCTTTGCCCATTCGGTTGAAAGCCCTCTTCTACACACTTGATATATGAAAATGACCCATTGAAGAAACAATGAAGACCCATTGACCTCCATTGAAGACCTATTGACATCTCCAAGACCCTAAATTTGACAACTCCATTGAAACCTCTCCATTGCATTCTTGAAGGTGAGGATCTCCCATATATTTCGAAATCTTTTTATGTGTTATCATAGCCCAACTAAATGGGTCTACAGAGTCTTCGTCCCAATTGTTCAGAACACCATAAGGGTTCTTCATAAATTTTTGATAGTAATCAAAGAAGAACAAGATTACTAGTTGTGACAACTCCATTTTGATAGTCTTCATCATACATTGTTTAGAATTTCTGTGTGGATATGTATGTATATATTGAGATATATCTTTGTTTTTCTCTCTATGAAATCAAAGATTACTAGTTGTACAAGAACAAAACTTCATTAACATTTGAAACACTTTCACAGAGCATCACAAAATCAATACAAACACAAAGGCACTCAATTACACTAATCCCCTCAACAAACCTTTCTAGTAACAAATCATCACTAACAATTGAATTGCAATGATAATAAACCCCTGAAAACATGTACAACTCTGTTTTAATTAAAAAAAAATTCTTTTTTTTTTTTTTTTGAACAAGAACAAAAATTTCATTAACATTTGAAACACTTTCACAGAGTAGGTGAAAGAATAACAAAAAAGAGATTTGAAAGAGATTTTTGATGTGATAAAAAGAAAACAATTTGGGCTTTAGCTTTATAATTTCTGATTCTTGACACAACAACAAGACTAGCTGTCTTTTACATTTTAAATTAGGATTTAAAAAAAAAAAAAAAAAACCATGTGCATTGAGATTTTTTTATTTTAAAAAGATGTGTGTAGAGAAAATTAGAATATAATATTAAAGGTATATTTGATATCTATTATAGTCATTTTACTTTAGGGTATAATTATCATTAAAATAAAATTTCATTAAGTGTGTACACTGAGATAAGTAGGTGTGTGGAAATAGAATTTTCCCTATCTTGCCTTTAGCTTGTTTGGGAATTTCTTATTTTGCCCTTTTATTTTGTATAATTTACTAATGGTATAACAATTTGAATGAAGGTTTTCTCATAAATATGCAAACATTCTGATCAATTGTAAAACATAAATCTTTTATTTTTTAACAAATAACAAATACAGCCACAATGTTTGTTTAAAATATGAATTAGTCCTATAATAATACAAATTATAATTGTCGTTTGTTATAAATTTTAATTTACTTCCTACGCAATAATAAATTATCAAAATTGTTCATTGAAATTTTTTTTTCATATCATTAAAAATTGTTAATTGACTTAATGCTTTATTTATTAACAAAATGGCTAACTGAAAGATATTTTTCATAACATTAAAAATTATAATTTGTTATGCGAATATGATTTATTAATTAATAAAATGAATCATTTGTATATATATGTATTCTCTTATGTTTCTTTATTAGTTCAATTTTTTTTAGATAGGGAATTATCTTATCTCTTTTATACTAAAACGTATACTTTATTTTGTTTATCTTTATGTCTTCACACTTAATCTTACTGAAAAAGAAAAAAATATAATTATGTTAAAACGATAGGACTTATTATATTTTTTTCTAATTGTTCTTATTTATAATACAATTTATATAATTCTATCATATATCTAATAATTTATTTTATTTTATTTCATAAAATAATATTCTTATTTTTAAAAATTATCAAAATACAATGAAAGATAAGGGTAATGACAATCTAAGGCTTGTTTTTTATGTTTTACAATCAAAATACACTGAAAGCTAACGGTAAAGTTGTGTAAAATAAAAAGGCTTGTTTTTTTATACATTATAAAATATTTATGTGTCCTTTTAACACAATTATGTCAAGAGACTTTTGATTAAATTTTCCAATTATATTTACCGATAAAAAGTCTTAAAATGACAATCTAATCAATTATATGCTAATAACCTAATTATATGAAATAAGTGGAATAACTATTTAAAAATGATTGACATAAATTTATTATTTTTCTTACTAACTTTTTATAATACTTTATTAACAAATTTTTATGTAAGTAATTATCATTTTTCAAACGGTAACTTTTTTTTTTTTGGTTACGCTTGTCTTAGTCAACTAATCATGAGTTCGGGTATAAATTTTAAAAAATAAAGGAAAAAGAGTTTGTAAAATATAAAATGTGAATAAAATATAATTATATTTCACTTACCTTTTCTCTTTAGCTTTCTAAATTCTTATCAAAATCTTTGATTCAAATACCATATAAGTAAAATTTATAATTTCATTCCTGTGCTCGTGTTATAAATACATAAATATAAATATGTTATATATGTATTGTTAACAAGTGTTTTAAGGTACTTATTAACAAATTTAAAATATTTATTCGTTCATCCTATCAATAAGTAGTAAAAGAATGGATAACTACTTAATGGGTAAATTACACTATTGCCTTTTCTTGAAGTTTAAGAAAAATACATTATATAACGCTCTACAAGTTTAACATAATTTTATTGAGTTTCTTTATATTTAATTTACATGACAGTTAACTCTTTTTATTTGATAATTTATTAGTTATACAGATTAAAAAAATTATAGTTATCGCTTTTTCATTAAAATATATATTTTATCTCGTGTTGTCCTATTATCAATATTAATTTCAATTAATTTAATCTTATTAAAAAGAAAACCGATATAATTATGTCAAATTTATGTGATTTATTATTATTTTTTCTTTATAAGCCTAAAAAATGATTAGTATAATTTGTTAAAGTGACATTATTATAATACTCAGTTAGCATCACCATATATTAGAAAGCCAAAGTAAGATTTTTTTTAAGAGCTTGCATTGGATCAATGAATCAAGGCACAGTGATAACTCCAAAACCCACATTCATTTTCCATAGCTTTTTCCAAAGACAAGAAAGTGTGGGCTTTGCTTTTCCAATTTCTTGAAAAAATGAACTCTATTTTGTCTTCATCTTACCATCCAAAAGTTGGACAATCGTGCACATATCAATACTTTTAAGGGAAATCAGGGGTAAGACAATATATATATATATATATATATAAATTCTTTAAAAAAATTTATAAATTCAATTATTAAAGTTAATAAGTTTTATTATTAATTTGAAATTTATTTTGAAAATCTGCACTAATTTTTTATTCCCCCATACTTAATCTTTCAATTATCTTTTCTTTTAATTAAAAAAAAAAAAAAAAAAGAAGGAAAATTTGGACTATAAACCCCCCTTAGTTTCCTTTTCTTGTTAAAAGGACAAAAAATAAAATGAAAATTTTAATACTTTCAAAATCCCTTCATAATTATGAGGTCTGAATGATAAAATTTGAGAAAATTCTATTTCTACACACCAAATTATCTTTGTATATATCTTTTCTCAATCCACACATTTAATAATTTGATTTTTACTTCTTTATCTCAGTCCACACACTTTAAATTCCAAATATGTCCTTACATTCTCTGTGCACATCATCTCCTTCAATCATTCCTCTCTTCTCTTTCTCTTCTCCTCTGTTGTAGAGAGAGAAACCCACCACACCACAGAGTGATCCAAACATGTGGAGATTCTCACAAAGAAAGTCCCATATTCTCACTCCAAAGACCAAACTATCCTCACTCACTTTTCATCAACATCAAAACCAAGACTTGGTCAATGAAATCACCACCATACTCAAGCACAACAAATGGATCCACCTCTTGGATTTATCAAAAATATCCAAGAAGCTAAACCCAAATGTGGTTCGAACCGTTCTTCACCAAAAACAGGTGGGTCTTGATTCCACACGCCTCCTTAATTTCTTCCGTTGGTATGAACACAAACTGGGTTCAATCAAAGATTTAGATTCCATTGTATGAACACAAACTGGGTTCAATTAAAGATTTAGATTCCATGTCGATTCTAGTCGTTAATCTCTGTAACTCTCACTATTATGGAGCTTCTAGTGGTGTAATTGACAAAATGATTAGGTCTTGTTGTTGTTCTTCTTCTTCACAATCCTCAACTTCTCACTCACTGTTTGTATGGTTAAGGTTTGGGCATGGGAGGCGATGGCCGGCGGTGAAGTGCTGGTGAGATAGTGGTAAGTGAGATGTGTATGGAGAAATTGCGAGATGTGTGGGTGAGATGGTGATGTGTGAGACAGTAATTTTGTTAAAGGATAAAATTGTGATTTTGAAAAAAATCATTAAGTGTGCAGAGTAAGGAACCTTGGTGTGTGAAAATATAATTTCTCTAAAATTTGTTATTTGAATATTTTATCTGACTATTATACCATCTTTTTCCATCTTTCTTTTACAATGCGTGCATGCACGCACGCATTCTTTCTTTAAAACACAATACGAAGATGGCTTTACAAGAGAGAGTTGCGTCATGAACCAAAGTACAATTTCACTATTCAAAGAACAGAGCATCATGAGAAGAAGAAAGAGAGAGATAAGGAGATAGAGTTCGAAGACAGAGCATCATGAGAAGAAGAAGAAGAAGAAGAAGGGGAAAGAGAGAGAGAGAGAGAGAGAGAGAGAGAGAGAGAGAGAGAGCATAAATAATGAGTGACACGCTTACATGCACACACAGAGAACACAAACTGTTAGAACCAGTGGGAGAGAGAGTGAAGGATCCCAGATCTGGGATTTGTGAACCGCAAATCGTCATTTTTCGGTGACAACGACGGTGAATGATCTCAGATTTAAGGTCGTGGACGCGACAAGCGATAGTGGCGATGAAGACAGTGAAGAAAGAGTTCCATGGAGAGCGATGGTGGCACCAGTCGAGAGCAACATTGGTAAAGAAAGTGAGACAGAAAGAAGAGAGATTGAGATGAGAGAGAGCATCTACAAATCTTATATATATATATATAAGAGTTGTATAGTAAAAGAAACAAATTTTAAAATATTAAAAAAATTTAAATTTTTTTTTATAATTATTGCCATTTTAAAAGACAAATTAGACAATAAGAATATATCACCAAATCTCTCAAAAACAATTTGTTAAACCTTTGGAGGTCTTTATCTAAAAAGTAGGTCATGCTTTAATGAATTTGGTAACCGCCATGTTTAGTGTTGTACGGTTTGAGTTTTTGTGGCCTACTCGATTATTTAATTCATTTGCTTTATTCGACTATGTGGGTAAATTATTTATAAAAAATTATATTAATCAAATAAAAATATCTACATATTTTGATGATATTTTTAAAAAAAAAAAATAAGAAGAAAAAGTAGATGACAGAGATAAATTTAAAACCAACCTTCAACTTTTTTTTATAAACAAATGTGATGAAATCATGAGCCATGATTATTGAATTAATTTAATTTTTAAAAAATGAGCTATACACATAATTAAACAAATGAACAAATTAAATCATTGAAATGTGGCCCAATGGTGAGCTTCACAAAGTCCACCAACACCTTTAGATGGGGGAGAAATCCATCCATATGATTGGGAAATAAAAATTATAAATGTTGTAAATTTTAATTTTTTATTAGTTCGTGAAACATTAATATTATTTTTTTAATTAATAAATATTAAGTTTGTTAAATTGTAAAACAAAAATTATAGTTTTTGCTCTTATTTAGTATTCTTAGCAAATATAAACTTTGGTAAATTATGGAAATGGTCCCTGCAATTACAAAATGTGTCAATTTGGTCTATGTTATTTTAATTTGTTTAATTTTATTCATTAATTTAACGGATTGTGTCATATTATTCTAATAAATAACGGCCATTAGGTTTGGTAGACGAAAAGTCATCACTTACTTAAATGACGTGTTAATTTGGTCCTTCTAGTTTACATGATATGTCAATTTGGTCCCTGTTATTTTCATTTGCTCAATTTTGACACGGGCCGAATTGACACATTGTTC
Source organism: Camellia oleifera (assembly GCA_022316695.1). Taxonomy (NCBI): domain Eukaryota; kingdom Viridiplantae; phylum Streptophyta; class Magnoliopsida; order Ericales; family Theaceae; genus Camellia; species Camellia oleifera. Next base: position 160,844,544 of record CM039305.1, read on the forward strand.
AAACTACAAGGATCAAATTGCCACGTCGTTTGAGTTTTCGTCTACCAAATCTAACGGCCACTATTTATTGGACCATATGACACAATCCATTAAATTAAGGAGCACAATCGAGTAAATTAAAATAATAGGGACCAAATTGAGACATTCTAACGCCCCAAAGAAATAACACAATCTAGACTCAATAACTTCCAATTACATTATCTTGTTTCCAAACCAATAATTCCCATTGCTTAATGTATACGGAAAATAAAACTTCAATTTTGACAACATCATCTAATCTCCAACATTTATATTCATTAGACTCTAGAGATTTACAAAAAATATTCGGCATGCAATTATACATTTAACATCCTTAGAATATGAATTTATAACATGTGACACAATAAAAGTTAAGTACAATCAAATGCCCTCAAGGGCTACAAATTCCAAGGCTTAAGCTTGGTTACACAGAAGTGATTTTTGAACCCATACATATAAAGCCCTTAGCTTGTCAAAATAATTACAGCCAAAGAAAACAGCCTTGTACTCTCAAAACACATTTCCCGCCTTTAATTCGGCGAGATCACCACATTCTTTTCTGCACAAAATCCCATAAGATGAGCACAAAACCCAGTAAGAAAACCTTAATACATTTTATAGAATATTTTAAGATGAATGTATATATCATATCAGGCTCAAAAACATATATTTCCATCTTTTGAAACTTTTTGCTCAATGTAATTTGAAAACATAACAATTCAATAACTTCAATGTAGTTCAAGGGGTACGACTTAAGTAATCCTTAAGTTGGTGTCTGCAAGTAGACATAACAAGTATTGCCAATCCCCACTTTACTGGTTGCTAACCGGAAGGCACATGGTACGTCCTCCATGCATTTTTTCAGTCTTTCACCATGGACACTCATGCCAACTTAACCAATACCAATTACACCCTATATCCAGACTTATTAACGTACTTATCCCAAAACAAATCAAGATGGTCTTGTTTCATAAAACAATTCATTTCTCAAAGCACTAATGTTCCAATGCAAGATTCAAAATCAATTTGCAACAATATTTAAATGGAATGGCAATGCAAAAATGAAACAATGCATTAATATAGTTTCATTTTTTAATTCCACCACACAATTATCCATTGTAATCAAATTCCACATCTTTTATTAATATAACATCATAATATATATCCAAGAGATAATATAATAATATCAACATACATGTATTCTTCACATGTTAATCATCATTTTCTAAACTTGGTTTTCCCAAGACAAACCAACAATAAACTTCAAAATCAACAATCTTCATTCCTCCGTGAAATTTCCTCATTAGATACAACTATAGAAATTTCTCTATCATCTCTTCATATAACAATTTATCAAGCATAAATTTCACAATATCTCAACTTTTTCTAAAACCCCCAAATTCTAGGGTTTCTAGCAAAATTATATTTTTGTTCCATTTTTTAAAAGATTTTTCCAAAGCAACACTCACACTTTAGAGCATAGCTTATATTCTCAAATGTTTGGGAAAAATATAGAAATTCTTCTTCTAACATCATCTAGGGTTCCTCAACCCAAAATCATAGCTCATACATGTAAGAAATACCTCAAAACAAGCATAATCTTGCTAAAACATGTATATAACTCTAAGATTGTCCCTACCTCAAGCTTGAAAAAAGAAGGAGATGAAAACCCTAAAATTCAACGTTGACGAAAACTCAATTCGATCGATGTAAACGTAGCCCTCGTTGCCCTCTTCGATTTGGTGTAAAAAGTCCTCTCAAATTCTTGAAGGTTTTTGCTAAATCTTAGAGAGAAGTTTGGATTTGGGGTGTGTTTATAAAGAGGAGGAGGAGAAAATATGAGTATAGAGAGAGGGAGAAGTGAAAAAATGCCCAAAACATGTTTTTGGCATCAGTTTTGAGGAAAGGTGCACAAAATTTGAGACAAATGTGTTGAAATTCGCACGAGTGGTTCAAATTCGGCACGAGTGGAATTCCAGCGAATTCTGGTGCTCCATGGGTGGTTTGCTCCAGAGAAGAACCTAGAAAAATTCATAAAATTCACTCGAACCAAAATCTGCTTGAGCGGTTTTCTGCTTAGAAAACTCAAAAAATCCCTGTGTGATTCCACTTGAGTGGTTGCCAAATCTGCACGAGCGGTTGCAAAATCTGCATGAACGCTTTTCCCTAGAATTCGAACAAGTTTCAATGCCTAAAGCTCAAAAATTTTTAACTCGGAAAACTTAAGAAATGTTAAGTAATAGTAAAAAAAAAAATCCCAACGATCCAAAACGATAAACAAAACACTAAAAATAATGCACACTATTTTACTACTCAATATCAGTCAAGTCCAACACTCGGAACATCACATACATTGTGTAAATTATAGGGATCATTTGCATAATTTATCCTATAAACTTTTTTTCTTTAATTGTGCACTCAGGAAAATTAGGTTTGTCTGAGAAGTGACTTTTTGGTTAAAATATGAGATGACAAAAGTTGAAATGTTTGAAAATGACTTTTTTATTATTATTATTATTATTTACGGAAAAACATGTATAAAGTGAAGAGAATGTGAATTTTTAAAAACTTTTTTTTACGACTTCTTAATTTTTTAACTAAATGACCAGTTAATGTATAAAAAATTTGAATAAATATTAACTTTTGAGACAATTAAAAAAAAGGACCTAGGGTTTGAGCTTTTTGAGAAAATAAATACCGAATTTTTAATTTTATCAATTTAAATCTCAATCTTTTAATTTGTTTTCAATCTAAATTATTTGCCTATTTTCGCTTAAGTAAAATTGATGGAAAAATAATTATTTTAATCATTAAACTCAATGTAGGAATACATAAAATGTCTAAAATATCATTTTTCATTAAGTTTAATGACTAAAATATTATTTTTTTGTTATTTTTAATTAACGAAAATAGGCAAATGGTTTAAATTGAAAATAAATTAAAAATTTAGGATTTATTTTGTTATAAGGGTCAAATATTGTTTTTTTTTTTTTGTTGTAATTTTTCTTTAATTTTTTATGCATATATATATATATATATATATTTGTGTAGCTAATACTAATATTTTTTATATTTTTTTCATGTATCAAGCTTTTTATTTAGAATAATGTTAATCACCACGTTTGCTTCTAGAAAATTGAATTTTTTAATATTTGTATTTTTTTTGTTTTTAATGATTTTTTTAATATTTATGTAATTTTTTTTATTTTTTAAATACACCTAATCTAAATACGCTTAAAAAATATAGTATTTGTGGGGAAAAAAAAAACTTAAAAATATTCACCAAATATAAAAAAATAGAACAAAAATACAAAAATTCAATACATTTTGTTGTACTTAATGTATTTTTTAAAGATTTTGTACAGATTTTTTACTTTTTAAGTATATTAAGATTAAATGAATCTAAAAGTTAAAAAAAAAAAATTGATCCAAATATTTTTAAAAATATTGAAAATATAAAATTACAAATTGAAAACTTAGAAAATTATTTTTGAAAACTAAAAACTAAACAGTTTGTTTGGTTCTGGTTTTCAGAAAACAGTTTTCAAAAAATTCTACTTCTTTATTTTTCGTATTTTAATATTTTCAATGATTTTTTAAAATATTTTAAGCAATTGTTTTTAATTTTTAGACACACTTAACATAAATACACTTAAAAAGTATAATATTTTTGAGAAAAATCTTTAAAAAATACACTAAATACCAAAAATTATGAAAAAAATACAAAAATTTAGTACATTTTTCATATTTTTGTGTATTTATTAATTTTTTAAAATATTTTTCACAAATATTTTATTATTTAGATATATCTAAATAAGGTGCATCTAAAAAAATATAAAAAAATTATTTAAAATTTAAAAAATATTCACTAAAAATAAAAAAATATTAAAAATAAAAAAATTCAATTTAAAAAAATTGAAATTAAAAAACTAAAACCAAATACACTATCCCAATTTGTTTTTTTTTGACTCTTCACCTATTTTAAAAAATATATTACTATTTACATATTTGCAAAATTTCATTTTGGCACTAAATTTAATATTTCAAAGTCTAACCCTACTTCCATCCAACCAGTAGCTTCAACCACCCTTTCCTGTTCATTCTCCTGCAGTCCCCCATCGTCGTAGAGCTCCACCACCACATATTCTCACTCCTCAGATTTTGAAATTTGTGAATGGGATTTCAATTAAAAAGAATTATTTGGTGCAATTTATGGAGCCGTTTTTGTGGACGGCTATATATATCACTTGTTTATTTTAAAATAATCATAAATATTCATGTGGGCAATGATTCAAAATAGTACTAAGTAATTAGTGATATATAACACTTTTCATGTTTTCTCAAAATATATGTTAGGGTGTTGGTTCAATTTTTACTTACTACTTAAGAGATTGGCATAACTTAAATAAATTGATTTTATTTTTTTATTTTTTATTGTTAGATAACAAAATGAAAATTACCTTTAACTTCATTTTTTAGGGTAATTATAAATATATTGTCTGAGATTTGTTTAAAATATAGATTGTTTATGTAATTTTAAAAATTACAAATATACCCTTGTTATAATTTGTCATTTAACATAGTTCATCAAAAAATTGAAATTCCTAATTATCCTCCTTGAAAAATTACAAATACACCTTTGGTAATATTATTAAAAACAGTTAATTGACTTAATGATTAAGTAATTAAAGGTTTAATTGTTATGCGATTATAAATTTTCGAGAGTGAGTTGTAATTTTCAGAATCACATAAGACAATTCTACTTGCTTGGTTCCATTTTTTCAAAAATACTTTTCAGAAAATTCCACTTTCTTATTTTTCGTGTTTTTTTGTTTTTACTGATTTTTTTTAATATTTTAAGCATTTTTTTTTACTGTTTAGACATAGCTAACATAAATACGCCTAAAAAGTAAAAAAATTGTAAAAAAAATCTTTTAAAAATTCACTAAATACCAAAAATATAAAAAAAAAAAAAAACAAGAATTCAGTACATTTTTTATATTTTTATGTATTTATTAATTTTTTAAAAAAAATTCACAATTTTTTTACTTTCTAAAAAAGTAAAAAAAATGTTTAAAATTTTAAAAATATTCAATAAAAACTAAAAAACACGAAAACTAAAAAACTCAATTTTCAAAAAATTTAATCCAAAAAACTCAAACCAAACACACTGATTAATATTTTAAGTAGATCTTAGAGAACGTATTTATAATTGGGCATAGCTTGTTTGAGTCTTTGGGGCCCACCACGGGTCCTATCTTAATAATTTGAGTCGTTTATTTTTTAAACTACAATGTTTAGATTATTCATGATTAAAATCATGTTGATTTGATAATCGTAACCATTCTAGTTTATTACATTTATCTTAAAAAAATAAAAAAAATAATAGATAATCTACTTTTCAAATAATATTTATCGTTTATTTTTTTATAAATAAATATCATGAACTAACGTGATTACGGTTATCAGATCGACTTGATTTTTTTTTTTTTATGAATAACCTACGCAATATATTTTAAAAAGGGTAAATTATGCTTTGCCCACCTAAGTTTCACCCATTCTTTACTTTGGCCCTTTAAATTTGATTTTTCTCACTTTGGTCATTTATGTTTACAATCCATCCCACTTTGGTTTTTCATGTTTGCAATCTTTCCCACTTTGGCTCTTTAAGTTTGATTTTTCCTACTTTGGCTCTTCATGTTTGCAATCCTTCCTATTTTACTCCTACACTAACTTTCATCTAAAAAAGTAACAAAATTTGTCACATCATTAACACATTAGCTCTATATATGATGTAAAAAATTCACTAAAGATGCAAAAAATAAAAAACAAAAAAATTGGAATTGTTTTTAGTCTTTACTGAACTTTTTTTCAAATTTATTCATAAATATTATTATATTGTAGATGCATCTAGATTAGATGCAGCTTAAAAAATAAAAACAAATTTAACTAAAAAAATAAAAAAGCTCACTAAAGACGAAAAAAAGCGATAGTAAATTTTTCATTTCAGAATTGACAATACATGTGTTTGAGTCAGTATATTTTTATTTTTTTCGTATTTAGTAAACTTTTTTTTAGTTAACTTTGTTTTTATTTTTTTAGCTGCATCTAATCTAGATGAATCTATAATGTAATAATATTTATGAGTAAATTTGAAAAAAAAAAGTTCATTAAAGACTTAAAAAAATTCCAATTTTTTTCCTATTTTTTATTTTTTGCATCTTTAGTATTTTTTTTTTTATCACATATGGAGTTGATATGTTAGTGATGTGATAGATTCTGTTAATTTTTTAGATGGAAGTTAGTCTAGGAATAAAGTGGGGAATGATTGCAAATATGAAGGACTAAAGTGGGATATATTGCAAACAGGAAGGGCCAAAATGAAAAAAATTAAACTTAAATGGCCAAATGAGAAATATGTAAAACTTTAGAGGGACAAAATATAATTTACCTTTTTAAACATTAAAAATTTAAATTATCGAGATTGCAAACAAGACATGGCCTTTATAATGCATCCTACATTTTGATAACCAATTTTAAAATTTAATTTTTATAACTAACACTTTTCAACTCAATAAATATTGAGTAATATTAGAAACTCACACATTTATATTCATAAATTTATTTACAATGATATGATATGAAAGTTAGACCTATCATTATTAAAGATGTAATAAATAAAAAATTAACAAATATCCTATCACATTATTATGGGAAATTCGATTTTCACACACTTAATTATTTCAATTCACATTATTTCTCAGTACACATACTTTATAATTTAATTATTAATTTATTTTCTCAATTGTATCCTTCATACCATTATACACACACTCCTTCAACTCTCCTTTCACACACTTGTCCCTTTTTCCACACGCAATGCTGCTACTATGGTTTGGAAAAATTTGTAGAGTCACAGTACTACAACAGGCAAAGTAAAGATCCATAGTAAAAAACTTTGCTCTATTGAAGACCTTCCTTCTAAGAGAACAATCAAAAAAAAATAAAATTTCTTAATCAAATTCTTCAATCTTCTTAGTTAATTTCAATTCTTTAACCCAATCCTTCAATCATAAACCAAAGAGTATTTTGACCCTGTTTAGTAGGGCTTATTTCTAACTTATTTCAATTTTTAACTTAATTTAAGTTATTTTGATGTGTTTGGTTTAGCTTAACAATATAGCTTATAACTTTTTGTAAGTCAAACATCAACTTATTCTTTGAGTGTGGGAAGAGAAGCTTAATTTATAAGTCAAAAATCAGCTTATGTTCACAGTTATAAGCTATAAGCTGTTAAGTTATAAGGTATAATCACTTTCCCAGATTCTACCAAACGGACTTTTATGTTGATAAGAAAATAAATAAAAATAATCAATCGTAAATAAAAAATAATCAGTCATAAACTAAGGGGTTGATTGGGATAAACTAAATAAGTATACTTTTTGACTTTTTATGAAATATGAGTTGGGTATGGTTTAGGTTGGGTTTGAAGTGATGTAATAGAGAAATGATGTGACTTAAATAAGATGATATAATTTAAATAAGATAATGACTTTTTAACTTTTTAATTTTTTTTTATTATGCCAAACCAAGCTTAAAGACAAGTATGATAATCAAAATAACTAAAAAGACAAATGAGCGGCGGAAGCAGCAGAAGAAATATTAATACTTTAATATGATAATTACAAATTACTGTCTGATGGAATGAGCGGCGGAAACATAAATTACAAATTACTGTTTTTAATCAATCATACGATAATCAATCCTAAAAGAGCAGAGCACGTTCATTATTTTTTTAAGAGCTGTGTTTCACTGATTAACAATCTTCAATCTAGTTCTTCACTTTTTTTTTTTAGTTAATTTCAGTTGAATCCAAAAAAATAAAAATGCAATATCTCTCAGGGGCATTTTGGTAATATTGGTAAAAAATTAGTTTTTTGACTTTTTAACTTTTTAGCTAAAAAAGTCAACTTTTTTTATCCAAAAAAACTCAGTTTTTTGTCAAAAAAGTCACCAAAAAAGTGAAAAATTCAAAAAGTCAGTTCTTTATCAACTTTTCAAAACACCACTCATTGATGTGACAACAATGGAAACATTGAGTTTTTTTTTTTTACTCAAAAAGTGTACATTGAGATTTTTTTATTCTTAAAAGATGTGTACAGATTTTTTTATATAATATTATAAATGTTATTGGAGGTCTATTATGGTTATTTTTATTTAGGATAAAATTATCATTAAATTAATATTTCATTAAGGGGTTGTTTCGGGTGTCATAAATAAGTGTACTTTTTGACTTTTTAGACTAAAAAATAGAGAAAAAAAAGATGATTGTTTAGGATAATTTTTTGTCTTTTTATAAAAAAATGTGTATTAAAATATTATATAAAATAACAAAATTACGTTTTTACCCCTATATATATAAATATGTATTGATAGTGATAGTATATAAAGACAGTACGGTGGCAGCACGAGATATAAGAAAAACTTGCCTACGGTGCTGTTTACACAGGACGGTGTTGTTCGGCCCGTGAGGGTCCATCGCGGGTCTCGTTTTGATAATCAAAACCGTTCAATGTGTAGAACTCATTGAGTATTATATATTTGTAAAAAATTACGTTAATTAGATATCGATAGCTATTTGATCGGATTAGTTTTTTTTCAACCGTTACTTTGTGCACTATCTATTTTTTTATATAAAATTGATTTGATCATATAATTATCGATATCCGATCAACATAATTTTTTATAAACAAATAGCACTCGACGAGTTCTACACATTGAACGTTCATATTATCAAAAAAAAGACTTGTAATAGGCCCCTACGGGCCAAACAACACCCTACTGTGTAATTTTTGTGTGTACTTGCTTTTCAAACTCACCATCACTTCATACCACTGTGTCACGTTCAGCTATGATGTTGGCTTGTACCTTTTTTGGAAATTTTTTTTTTATATATATATTTTTGAATAGTGATCACTTTTTGACTTTTGTATTAATTTTTTTATTTTTTAACTTTTTTCAAATACCTCAAACCAACTCTAAGTATATGTCTTGAGTTAACTAGACGCGTGAAAATAAAAATTTTCCATTATTATGGGTAAAATTGTGAGTCCTTTTGAGAGTCCAAACCTTTTCCATAAATATTACTATTTTACATGACTGCAGTGGGTCAACAGGACGGTAATGTCCCCAAAGTCCTTCCCTCAAGAGCAAGAAATTTCCCGCACTTCGTCCACTCAAACGAAGTCAGATAGATACATGAGAAATTTTATGGTAAATACATCTTTAATTGCCACTTTTATAATTTTTATAATTATAATTTATTATGATATTAATTATAATTTAAGAATTTTTAATTATATTTTATGTGGTATTTGATTATAAGTTATTATTTTTATAATGACTCACCTAAGATTAAATTATAACGCTGTTTGGGAACTTGATTTTTTGGTTTTTTTTTTTTATTTTTTTTCACTGAAAGATAAATTGGTTACAAAACAAAAAAAATAAGGAAAAATTATCAGTAAATCCTATGTGGTAGAAAGTTATACCATTTAGTCCTACAAATTTTTTTATGCACCATTTAGTCCCACTATCTACATCAATAACATCAATAACATCATTAACATCATCAAAACCCCAAGAACACTTCACGGTTTAAATCTGGTTTTGAATCTAGATTTGAACCTTTGGATTAAGAACACTTCACAGCAGGCGAGATCTCCACTTCCCAGAACCATGTTTGGGTTTCCTTCTCCACTCTTCCTATAACATTAAACATTATTCATCATCAACATCAAACATCACACATCAAACATAAAACATTATTCATCAACATTAAACATTATTCATCATCATCAATATTATTCACCAAAAAAAAAAACATCAACATTAACATTAACACAGTGATGTTCTTGAATGTTCTTGAATATCGGATGTGTGATATTCGATCGAAATCATGAACACAGTTATGTTCTTCCCTCAAATCCGTCAAACCGAAGAAGAACATCATGACGATCTCACCCGCGCCAACGATCTCGCCGCTGTGGTGCTTCAATTTGTTGTTCGGTTCCGTTCTTGTAGATCCAACGACGTGACTAGGCGATGGTGGTTAGATCTCTCCACTGCGAAATCCCATCCTTTCTCGTTGACAACCACTGCCTCGCCGCCATCCACGTGGTTCTCAAGCGCTGCCTCCGCTTCGTCGCCCCCCGCAAGCTTCAAAGAGAAGGCCACCGATCCGCCGTCTTCTCCAAATTCGATCCACACAGATCTCTCTCTACTTTCTCTCTCTAGATCTGGTGAGGGGGATGTGTCGATGGTGCTAGATCTGAGATGTGGTAGATCTGGATCTGTGGTAGATCTTTATACAGTTAAAAGAGGTAGATCTGTATCTTTTCATGAGCTTGTGTGGGTTTGAATGTTATGAAATTGACTCTGGTTTGGGAAAGCCCAGTTGGTTTGCTACTACATCACAGGATGTGGAAATGGTTCTCTTGCAGCAGACCAAATGTTGCGGTGGAATTGAAGCTTCTGTGACATTGAATGAACAAGACACGATCGACTTTCAATCTCATTATTTGGATAAGTTCATACCTTCTTCTACACTCAAAATCTCCAGTAAATTATATTAGAAGAGTTTGCTAGCTTTTTCAACCATTATCACTGGATTATATTATATTATATCTTTTTAATGTTTAATGTTTAATGTTTGATGATGATGAATAATGTTTAATGTTTAATGTTTGATGATGTTTAATGTTTAATGTTGATGATGATGTTTAATGTTTAATGTTTAATGTTTGATGATGATGAATAATGTTTAATGTGATGTTTGAAGTTGTTTTGATGATGATGATGATGTTTTGACGATAATGTGTTTGATGTTTAATGGTCATTAACATTGTGATAAGACTTAACGGTTCATAAGAAAATTCATAGGACTAAATAGATTACAAGATACAAATTTGAGATTTATTGGTGCATCCCCCAAAAAATAAATCCAAATAAAATATTACATCAAACCGCATAATCATTTTACTTTTTTTCTCACAGACATCACATTCAATCACAAAAAAATCCAACTATTTTCCCAAACAGAAAAAAATTTTCTCTAATAATATCCTACAATTAAAAAAACCTATAAAAAAATTCACTTCCCAAACACCCACTATGTTAACTTAGGCCTCGTTTGACTAAGATTTTAGGACTAAAAAAGTATAAAAAGACAAAATAGACTTATATGAATAGGTTATATAAGTTAATAAGACAAAATATTACTTTTTATTCATAATTATTATATTTTTTTTCTCACAGAAATTAAAAAAGTTCAAAAAAATAAAACTCAACCAGACTAAAAAAGACAAATTAAAAAAATTTCAACACAAAAATTAATTAAAAAAGCCAATGCAAACGATCTCTTGCATATAATAAAAGATGTGTTTGGATTTGGTTTAATGGTCTTATGACCGCACTTGGTTTATAATGGTCGTATGACCGCACTTTAAGGTATGATGAAAGAACGTCACAAGTTTGAACAGATGAAGCAACAGTGATCCATTTAATCGTAATATAACTTATTAACAAACTCACATATAAAAAAAAAATGAAAAAAAGATATGCATGATAGTATTACTCTACTACGGTTATGGTTGGCATATGAGGGTGGGGCTATTTCAGTTATTAAAAGATAAAATATATTAAGAGATAAAATATATTAAAAAATTAATCATATAAAATGTCATATTTAAATTATAATTATTTTATTTTTTTTTATAAAAGTTAAAAAAGGCCAAAAAATTTATTTCAAATGAGACTTTTTAGGTCAGGTTAAAAAAGTCAAAAAGCCAACTTACTTCCTAAATGAAGGGTACATATAATTAAGATTGTGCAAAATATTGTCCAATCTGTTAAAATTACACTAATCCGCATCAATTCACACTCTCTATCCACTAATCGCGATTTAAACTTTAAAATTTATAATTCGCTTTCGAAATCTTTCCGTTCCAATATAGATAATATATATATATATTAATTTATAATGAAATATCAAAATAAAAATGAGTGTGGTATGTGAAATTTATTACGAATTAGTAGTTATACATATGAAAAATATTATGTAAATAAGTGTTATATATTATGTAAAAGTTTGATAACTGGTTAAAATATTTTTCAATCCGTCCAAAATTACTCAAATCGTAATTTATCCATTCGCTATTTGATTTTAAAAAGTTAAAAGCGAATTTGAATTTTAATCTATTTTAGGTCACATAACCTCTCTATTTTTTTTTACACATTTTACAAAAAATAAAATAAAATAAAAAATCAATTTTTAATCAATTTTATAAAATAGCCCATAATTTTACTCGTAAATTACCTGAATCACACTGTGTACACCTATACATATAATAAGATACTATAGTGGACACCTATACATATAATAAGATACTATACCAGGTGTATATCATAGGCAGTAGCTTCCTTTCAATCCGTGATTAAATTAAAAGATATTGTTAAGTTCATAGGGACTCATTCTTTTTCGATAATTTAAACCGTATAATATATAGAACTCGTTGATTACTATAAGTTTATAAAAAATCATGTTGATCGAATATCGATAGTTGCGTGATCAAATCAGTTTTGAATAAAAAAATAGATGGCAAAAAAATAAACGGTTAACAGAAATCTGATCCGATGAGATAGTTATCGATATTCGATCAATATAATTTTTTATAGATATATAATACTAAACAAATTTTATATATTAAACGATTCAAATTATTAAAAAAAAATCACAAATTCAACAATATTCTTCAATCTTATCACGGACGGAGGAAAACCAGTCCCATATCATATACACTTGCATAAGGGCATACACCCAAACAGTAACAATATATATTGACAGTTATGGAAATTGATGGTGTCACCCTCACCCATATACGTGTTTTTGAAAACGACTCTCTCCTCTTCTCCTCACCTCACCTCCCCAGTGTCAACAAGCGTTGTTTACAGCTGTATCCAATTTCCCACAACCCTTTCTCTCTCTCTTTCTATATACATACAAACATACAGACAAATATATATATACACACTACCAAGAACCCTAATTTATTATTGTTGTCTTTTTTTTATAATAATTTTCACAAAATTAATTAGTATCTCATTTTTGGGTCCCCCATCCTCGTCGTTTTCTCTCTCTATATACGCACACACATATATCTCTCTTGTTTGGGTTGCTGTTTGTTTATTTATATTCCTTCACTTTCTCCGTCTATTTCGTTTCTCTCCTCAAATAATGCGAAGCATTGTCCTCTCAGCTTCAAACTTCATCTCTCTCTCTCTCTCTCTCTCTCTCTCTCTCTATATGAATACACTTCAGTTTTAGATATGGGTTTCTCGTGATCTGTGTTACAGTCTAGGACCCATCTTCGATCATTGCCATTATTATTAGATCTAGAGAGAGAGAGAGAGAAAGAGAGAGGGTTTTAGAGAGAAAGGGTAATAGAGAATTGTCATTGGTGTTTGGATGGGGAGTTAGTATGTGTGTGTGAATTTAATGTCAAATGTTGTTTAGAATTGGAAAATGAAGAATTTCACGGGTTTTTGCAAGGGCTGGTGTTTGTTTCAGCTTCAAAAGTGCCTTTTTTGGTGATTTGAAGATAGAGAAAGCTTCATAGTCAAGGTAGGGTTTTTTATTTTTTTATTTTTTCCTTTTAATGTCTAATTTATGTGCTTTTCATGTTGTTTTTGAGTGTATTAGTGGCTTTGTTTGCTTTATCTGTTTATTTTTTTCCCATGTTTGTGCATAAATAACATAGTTAGTTGGTGGTTTAACTACAGGTTTTATAGTTGGCAAAATTGATGTTCACATTTTACATGTGTTCTCTGTTTTAAGTCCATTAATGACTTTAAATTGTAGTTTTAAGATCAATTGAAATTTAAATCATAAAATAGAAGGTGTTACCAATTGACAGAGAAGCCTAATTTTGGATGATTGACTTCAGTTTGTTGCAGAATTGATAAATTAAAATGTGATTTTTTATTTTTAGTTTTTTTCATGTTGCAAAGATACCTACTTTGGGACGACTGTGATTAAGGAATTTATTCCCTGTATGAGAATTTATTATTTTAGTTGGGTTTTTTTTTTTTTTTTTTTGATTTTTTACGAAAAGGAATAATACGACAATTTTTTTTTTTTTTTTATACTACAAACCTCTCTTCCCAATCAGATTGAGTGCCAAACATCTATCAAAAAGTAATTTACAGTGAAAAAGGTGCAAGTTGCATATTGTTCCTTAAGTCCAATTATGACACCCATGAGAGATATTTTACCCAAACTGGAAACAATCTCATTTTGGAATGTAAAACACATGAGCAAAGTCACACATCTTGTTACTGACCCTGTTTTTGTTTGTTGAGGCAAACTACCTAATTACCTACTCTTTTGTCCAATATAAATAGTTTTGTCTCCATTTGATGCTTGCAATGAATGAGAGAAGGGGAGGGAAAGAATATGCTTAACTGTCTTTCTTACTCATTTTCTAGCATTTTCTTTTATTTTCTTGCAATTTTTTGGGAGCCAAAAGCAGAGCCAGAAATAAAAGGAGTATTTCTTTCTTATCTTCTTTGAGGGGAAAAGGTGGAAAACATAGATCCAAGTCTGTCATTGAGATGTTTGCGAACTTATAAATCAGAACTGAAGTTGATGTTGAGCAACCTTGCTTGACATAAGGTTCTCCCATTTTATTCCTCAGTATTTGGTCTAATATGTTGAACTGTTAGCTTTATCTGATCATGGTATTTAGCCTTTGCACATGACCTATGTTGATACAAATGAAGATTGTTGCTGTTTAGCTGATATTCATCCAAAGCAAACAATCAGACCTGCGTAAAAGTAACAATTGCAGAGCTTCACAGGGTATGTAGACATAGTACTATTAGATGGTTGGTAGGCTTTGTGATATTCCTTCCTAATCTTAGGGGTTGGCATCTGTTGTTTCCTTTGACATTTGTTGATTGGGAATCGAGGTTAATAGTTTATCATATATAAAGAAATATTAATATTTCCCCCTAGATGTCAGTTTTTTTTCTCCTCTTTGTTACATCTATGAGGGTCATGAGATAGGCAGATCCTTGGCTTCATTCTTGGACTTCACTGTCCCTGCACAAGTGTGGATATATGCACGACCCTAAATTGATCTAATTTGTTTATAGGTTAGGTTGCAGTTGAGAAAATGATCTGTACATGTGTTGAGATTGGAGTTATTGGCTGAATTATTTGGGATTCAACAAGTCCCAAGGCCTCTTCCCTAAAGGGAATTGATTTCTATTTCACTACTGTTCGTGCAAATGATAAAATAGCGTTATCCATTCGAAATCTTGATTGGTTTCTTCTTCTTCTTTATGTGTGTGCTTGTGTATGTTTTCTTAATATGATTGAAGGTGATTTTTCTTCCACATCAATTCTTACCTTGTTGCTGATCTTTTATTGTGTATTACAAATTTTAGCAAATACATAGTATAATCATTAAAGTATGTAAATGTATTGCAATTAATTTTATACTTGTATAACATTCAATATTGGCATCCTGTCGTCAATGTAATATTACAATAAATAGTATGTAATTAAGAATTTAAATAAGGAAGTTGGGAGAGATGAGAGTTGAATACAAACTTAATCTTTGCATCAAATTTGCAAAGTGGATCCTTTTCTTGAATCCATGTC
Source organism: Camellia oleifera (assembly GCA_022316695.1). Lineage (NCBI taxonomy): Eukaryota > Viridiplantae > Streptophyta > Magnoliopsida > Ericales > Theaceae > Camellia > Camellia oleifera. The sequence continues at coordinate 160,860,286 of CM039305.1, forward strand.
TCATGTTTGGCATCCTATGCTTTTACTATTGCAGAGTTTCACAATAAGAAATTGCTGGGGCATAGGGAGTATAGAAAATGTTCATGCTTTTAAAATATTCTTTTTATGTTGATAGGATACAATACCAATACTTTTTGTAACATTGACCTTTGATGGAAACTAAACAAGATAGCAATTGGCATTTTGCTTTTTTGATACCAACAATCAACAATATCAAAATTATGAAAATAATAATGTTGATGTGGACCATTAATGAAGTAAAGATATATAGCTGTTATATGCCTGTAAAAGTATATCATAGGAGCAGTATTACATTCTACAGTTATGGTTACTAAATGTTTCTCAATGAACTGATGACAACTCAATTTTAGGATCAGAATATATTGGTAAAAAGTGTACTTTTGCTTGTTGATGTAAAATCCTCTTTTGATGCAGATTTTCTTGCCATTAACCTTTTGGCTTTGAACAACCCTGATGGTTGGTTGCTATTGATTTGATAGGCTTATTGGGCTGTTCAGGATAAAAGTTTGTGATCAATGGGAGAGGACTTGTGACCTAAATGGATCCTCAGGCTTTTATCAGGTTGTCGATTGGTTCACTGGGGTTGAGAGTTCCTGGAACAGCATTGGCTGCTGCAAAATCTGGATTACATGCATTAACTTCTCCATGTTCATGTGAAATCCGTCTCCGAGGTTTTCCTGTGCAGACATCATCGGTTCCTGTAGTATCTTCTCCTGAATCTGTACCAGATCATCAGAGCATTGTCTCGAGCTTTTATCTTGAAGAATCTGATTTAAAGGCATTGTTGGCACCTGGATGTTTTTATGCTTCTCATGCTTGTCTGGAGATAGTCGTTTTTGCAGGGCGGAAGGGGTCTCATTGTGGTGTTGGTGTGAAAAGGCAGCAGATTGGAACATTTAAGTTAGAAGTGGGTCCCGAATGGGGGGAAGGGAAGCCAGTGATTCTATTCAGTGGGTGGATAGGCATTGGAAAAAGCAAGCAGGAGAGTGGGAAGCCTGGAGCAGAGCTTCATTTGCGAGTTAAACTTGACCCAGATCCGAGATATGTTTTCCAATTTGAAGATGAGACTAAATTGAGTCCTCAGATAGTTCAGCTTCAAGGCACTATTAAGCAGCCTATCTTCAGTTGCAAGTTTAGTCGAGACAGGTGATATGAATTACGTAATCTTATTTTTATTCTTCATCTCTTAGAATTTCGTTTCATGCTGCAACCCACTATTAATTTTTTAACACCATTGAAATTGGAATTGAAAACTGAAGTTAGAGAATTTTTAACGTTTCTCATCCACTCTAGTCTTTTCCTGCTTGCGCTAGATTTTGTTCTATGGCTAATTTGCTGGTGCTTTTTTAGTTTTTGGTAACACAGATTGTAAGATGTGGTATTCTGGTTGCATAGTGATAGTGCCAATTGATTTGACTCTGGCAGAATACACATAAATGTGGCTCAGAGTAGACCAAAAGATATAACAACCTTTTATCTCTTCTGGGCAATCTAATAGAGCAATGAAAAACCCTTTTCTGTGTCATGTCGAATAATCCATGCAAATATTCTTCTGTTACTTGGGGATTTTAAGCACATTACACTGCTAATTTCTTAGTCATTGGCTTGTCCATGTAATTTTTGTTTGTTATAATAAATTTTACAGGGTATCCCAGGTAGACCCATTGAACACTTGGTCAAGTTCTGTTGATAGTTCTGACCAAGAGACCGGGAGAAGGGAGAGGAAGGGATGGAAGGTGAAGATACATGACCTCTCTGGCTCAGCCGTTGCTGCAGCTTTCATAACAACTCCCTTTGTGCCATCAACAGGTTGTGATTGGGTTGCCAGGTCCAACCCTGGAGCTTGGTTGATTGTTCGCCCTGATGCTTGCAGGCCTGAGAGCTGGCAGCCATGGGGGAAGCTAGAAGCGTGGCGTGAGCGTGGCATCAGAGACTCAATTTGCTGCCGATTTCACCTTCTCTCTGAAGTCCAGGAGGGGGGTGGGCTTCTTATGTCCGAGATTTTCCTCAACGCTGAAAAGGGTGGTGAGTTTTTCATAGACACTGATAGACAAGTTCGAGCAGTAGCAGCAACAGCAACGCCTGTACCAAGCCCACAAAGCAGCGGAGACTTTGCAGCACTAAGTCCAGTTGTTGGGGGGTTTGTGATGAGCTGTAGAGTGCAAGGGGAAGGGAAGAGCAGCAAGCCATTGGTGCAATTAGCAATGCGGCATGTGACATGTGTGGAGGACGCTGCTATCTTCATGGCTCTTGCCGCTGCTGTTAATCTAAGCATTGAAGCGTGCAGGCCTTTCCGTAGGAAGATCAAGAGAGCAAACCGCCATTCTTGGTGAGATATTATATATACACAATATTATATAAATCTGGTGGTGATTTAACTCCCATGAACTGAAACCTGTAATTTTTTTCTTCTGATTGGTGTAAAATGTAACATTTGACAGTGTATATGATCTACTTTGTTTACATTTCTCATTGAAAATTAGTTAAAACTCTCAACTCATTGTTGGTCTTGGCTTGATTACATCTTTAGGTTGAACTTAAGCACACTTTGATGCTGATAGGTTACCATCTTACATGCATGGATGTTACAGTTTTTCTTAGCTTTGTTTGATTTTAGGATTTGTTGGCCGAAGAGAGAAACCAAAAGGAGAAGAAAAACAAAGGAGAGAGAAGCTAAATTCTTTGCTTTTTTTGGTTAGGTTAAGAAAATGAGGAGAAATGAGTAGGTATGTTTTGAAAATTTATTTATTTATTTATACTTGGTAAGCCGTAAAGAGTTATCTAGCACAAAAAATCTCATTTCATTATATTCAACAAATCCTAAAGCGAAACATAACATAGCATTAATACTTGCAAGTTTTAACAAATTTGTAATACTGAGTGACATGAAGATTGATGTGGCAACGCCATTTTGAATTTTACCTACCATTTCAATAAATTATGAACATGTTAAATTTATGCTTGTTTATGAACATGTAGTTAAATTTATGCTATACATAACTAGCACAAATAATATTGTGGCATGTCTAATTTTTTAGGCAAAAATTACAATTGGTAATCCATAATAATAATTTGGGCAAATTATCAAGTCCTCTTTGAAAGAGGCGTGCCTTATTTAGTCTCACAACCTTTTATTTATATCCAAAAGTCGTGTAGTGTTTTTTTTCTTCTCAGCCTTCATTATTCTCTCTCTCTCTCTCTCTCTCTCTCTCTCTCTAATTTCTGGTGATCGGCAACCGGTGACCACGTCTTGTTTCTTTTATTTCTCTTTTTGATATATAGTCATTGGCGATGAATGACCATTATATATTGTGATTCACTAGCAACTACCAACTACTGACTCTTTGCTTTACTTTTACCGATGACGAAGGAGATGAGTTTTCAGCAATGAAGATGAATAGATCTACTCAGATCTGATGTCAAATTTGAGTATATCTATATCAGATCCGGCTAGATTTAAACCAAAAATAATTGTTGAAGTACAATCCTCTCTATATCTCTCTCCTTCGATCTTTTCATTTTTTTATTTTTCTCTGCTACACACTTTTCTTTTTCTGTTTTAATGGAGAAAATTTTAAAGTTTTGAACAAATTGCTTTGCGAGTTTTAGTTACAGGCGTTGAAATTGTTTTGGTGCTCTTTAAAATTGCAAAATTTGATAGTTGCATATCATTCTTTAGAACTGTAAAATTTTGTAGTTTCATGACATACTTTAGAACTGTAAGATTTTATAGTTTTATAACATGTTTTTCAGTTTAATTAATAATGATAAATTCTTAATAGATTTTTACTTTGAAACTGTATAGTTTCAAAGCTTGTTTTTTAGTTTGATAAATATTGGAGATTATTTGCTTAAATCCTACAAAAATTGAAAAATAACATATGTTCCCCCCCCCTTGTTGCTATTTGTTATTGTCATTTTTTTTCCTTTCAATTTATTAATAATTAGCACATTTTGTAATTTTTTTTTTGCTCTAATTTCTGCATTTATTTTTTTTGACAATATTTTGGATATTCTAATTAGTCTCCGACGATATTCTTAACGTCCAGCAAACGTTCTGGACATTCTGACGACTTGCAGTGATGTTCAGAACACTCCAGCAATATTCTGGTGAACTTCTGGCAATACTACGGTGACTTCTTGGTGATGGTGAACATTTTGGCGAATCTATGGTGACCGCCTAACGATGGTGGAATATAACAGTGTCTATAAATTAATATATATATATATATATGTATAGAATTTTTTAGTAACAATTAAAAATATGTAGAACTAATTGGAACAAATATTTTATTTTGCAACAAAATGAGTTGTAAACTTTATGTCTGAGACTTACTGGTAAATTCCCTAATAATTTAAACTTCTTCAAGAGGACCTAACAATTTGGGAAACTAGATCAATTGGGCCCTGGAGAAGGTATCATGGTGGCTTACTATCACTAACCTTGTGTTCTTATTGGGCTTTGATATGCCCAAGATAGTGAAACTACTACTTCTTATCGTGAGTCCGGATCCTCTGTCGCCCTTTCTTGCAGGGCTTCCTGTGGTGCCCTAAAACGATGTCGTTTTGGTGCAAAAATTTAAAAAAAAAAAAAAAAACAGAATCGAACCAGAGAGGGAGATGATGAAAGAAGGGAGATGAAGGATGGTAGCGGTAGCGGTAGCCCACACCATCGTGACCCTCATAGCTGGTGACCTTCGGCCTCACTTCACCTACGACACCACCATCTCCCTGCCATTGCCGCCACATTCCTATAATAATCCACTCCCATTCCTATATATATATCTTTATATCTATACAAATCTACAATACATATATATACAAATCCTAGATCTAGATCGAGATGGTGGCTTGTCGTTGGTGGCAAGAGAGAGAGAGAGAGAGAGAGAGAGAGAGAGAGAGAGAGAGAGAGAGAGAAGGGGGCTCTCAGCTATGGTGATGGTTGTCGGTGAGTTGGTAGTTTTAGAGAGAGAAAAGAGGAAGAAGAAAAAAAAGAAGAGGAAGGGAATGTGGGTTGCAACGGCGATGGTAGGGAGGTGGTGGTGCTATAGGTGAAGTGAGGCCGAAGGTCGTCAACTAGTGTGGGCCGTTGCTACCTTCTTTCTTCTTCTTCCTCTTTGGTTCAGTTCAGTTCTTTTTTTTTTTTTTTTTTTTTTAAAATTTTGCACCAAAACGATGTTGCTTTGGAGCACCGCAGGAAGCCTCGCAAGAAATGGCGGCAGAGGATCCGAACTCTTCTCGTCGTTGAGTTCTATGTGCATATATATATACTGATTTTATTTCGGTTGTGAGTTGGTCTTCAATATTGTTATTGTTGCCTTTGTACTCTTGCACTTTACACTAAATCTTACTTTGACCTCTATATATGAAATCATGATAGTTAACTCTTTGTGTTTCTAGTCAAATCTCACTTTGGTCCCTACACATGAAATCGTGACAGCCAATCCCCTACATTTTTATTCAAATCTCACTTTGGTCCCTATACAAGTGTGAATGTCCCTCTTCTGTTATTTCATTTTAAAATCTTTAATAAAATCCATTCATGTGACAAAAACGTGACTACGAAATGAGGGTAAGAGAAGAAAATCATTCATGTTTTCCACCAATATACTTTGTCCTACGTGATAGTACGTGAGAGTTATATAATACAATATATATATATATAGGGTAAAAATTGGGACGAAAATGTAAGAAAGTAGAACTTTTGAAATAAAAAAATGCAACAAAGAAATCAAAGAGAAAGAAAGATGAATAGATTAAAGACTGTGTTACTGTGAAAGATTCCAATTTATGCCAAACCCTAATTCATCTTCCTGCGTTTTGTTTTAGCTTAATAGAGTCATATTTTGATATAAATTTTGGAATGGAGTGTGTATTGGTAGAAAATATAGATGATTTTCGTTTTTTACCTATATGTTGTACGTAGTTACATTCTTGTCACATGACTAAATTCTGTTAAAGATTTAAACAATTAAGTAACAGAAAGGAGTCATTAACACTTATATAGAGATTAAAGTGAGATTTGACCAAATATACAGATAGTTGATTGTTACAATTTCATGTGCATGAACCAAACTGAAACTTGACGAGAAGTGCATAGGATTGACTGTTATGATTTCATGTTTATGGGTTAAAGTGCGATTTGATGCTAAGCGCAGGAGTGTAAAGTGTAATTTACCCCCTCATTTTTATTATAGATTTATCCAGGGGCCGGCCCTAAGATTTAAATGGGACCCTTTCACACACACACACATATATATATATATATATTGGTTAGTAGGTACAAAAGTTTCCCTACACTTATATAGTCATTAAAATTTACTTTCATATATTAAGATAGAAAGAAATCATTACAAAGACTTAACCAAAAAAAAAAAAATGGCCTTGTTTTATTATGTCATAATTCTCAACACAAATAACATTATACATTAATATATGATATTGTAATGATTATATTGTTGTAATCTAATATCTGATAACATAGTCATAATCTGCCCAAATCACAATTCATTAACTATTTGATAGCAAAACATAAATTATTGAAATAAAATTAGGGCAAACAAAACTAGGAAAAAAAATTAAAGAAAAATCATTCAATTAAATTATGATAAAGCAAGTAAAAAAAATTTAAGATAAAGATATTTATTTTATTCAAATTTGACATATATATATATATATATAGAGAGAGAGAGAGAGAGAGAGAGAGAGAGAGAGAGAGAGTTTTTTTATTTTTATTTTGGTAAGGTGGTAGATTCTATCTTGAAGGGATAAGCTATTCTCCATGCCTTATCTTTCTATACTTTTCCGTACTCCTTTTATGGGTTTCAATTCAGGCTTGCACTAATGATCTAAACCGTTTACCTTATAAGCCCCATAATGAAGGTCATATATACAAAAAATTAGTACCCTAATGAGATTCTATATGGACTCATTATATGCTATATATATATATATATATATATTTCAATTTATTTGGATTGAATATATAAACTTTTAATTAAGCCTAATAATATTTATATATTAATTGGGCTGAAGAGATTTTTTTTGGGACCTCTTAAACTAGGTCTCAAGCAATAAAAAAAGATTGAACCTATTTGAGATTTTTATATAATATAGAATTAACAAATTTGAAAGTCATATTTTGGGAGCAAAGGCACCGCCGACCTTACTGGCCTTAACTCAGGGCCGATTCTAGATTTATATTTTTTTATTCTTTTAGTTATAATTGAACCGTTTGACATATCTCGCATCGTATACGTATATTTATACAGATTATGCTGAGCCTATTATTTTGCTCACTCCTTACATTATAAGTAGGGATGTAAAGTTGGCTCGATCTGGCCCAGTTCGTCTGGGTCTGGGCTCGGGTCGGCCCATCGTCGGGCCTTGTGAACTCCAGCCATAATTCGGGCTAGCCCAGTCCACAAACCAGAAAATTAAGCCCATGCCAACTCAAATTAGGGCCACAGACCGAGCTTGGCGAGCCTTTCTTTTTTTTTTTTTTTTTTTTTTTTTTTGCAAAAACTAATTGATTACATCTTTAGGTTGAACTTAAGCACACTTTGATGCTGATAGGTTACCATCTTACATGCATAGATGTTATAGTTTTTCTTAGCTTTGTTTGATTTTAGGATTTGTTGGCCGAAGAGAGAAACCAAAAGGAGAAGAAAAACAAAGGAGAGAGAAGCTAAATTCTTTGCTTTTTTTGGTTAGGTTAAGAAAATGAGGAGAAATGAGTAGGTATGTTTTGAAAATTTATTTATTTATTTATGATTGGTAAGTCGTAAAGAGTTATCTAGCACAAAAAATCTCGTTTCATTATATTCAACAAATCCTAAAGCAAAACATAATATAACATTAATACTTGCAAGTTTTAACAAATTTGTAATACTGAGTGACATGAAGATTGATGTGGAGACGCCATTTTGAATTTTACCTACCATTTCAATAAATTATGAACATGTTAAATTTATGCTTGTTTATGAACATGTAGTTAAATTTGTGCTAACATAACTAGCACAAATAATATTGTGGCATGTCTAATTTTTTAGCGCAAAAATTACAATTGGTAATCCATAATAATAATTTGGGCAAATTATCAACAAATCCTCTTTGAAAGAGGTGTGCCTTATTTAGTCTCACAACCTTTTATTTATATCCAAAAGTCGTGTAGTGTTTTTCTTCTTCTCAGCCTTCGTTATTCTCTCTCTTTCTCTTCCTAATTTTCAGCGATCGGCAACCGGTGACCACGCCTTGTTTCTTCTATTTCTCTTTTTGATATATAGTTACTGGTGACGAACGACTACTATATATTGGGATTCACTAGCAACTACCGACCACAGACTCTTTGCTTTACTTTTACCGATGATGAAGGAGATGAGTTTTCAGCAATGAAGATGAATAAATCTACTCAGATCTGATAGCATATTTGAGTAGATCTATATCAGATCCGGCTAGATTTAAACCAAAAATAATTGCTAGAGTACAATCCTCTCTATATCTCTCCTTCGATCTCTCAGTTTTTGTATTTTTTCTCTACTACACACTTTTCTTTTTCTGCTTTGATGGAGAAAATTTTCAAGTTTTGAACAAATTGCTTTGCGAGTTTTAGTTACAGGCAGTGAAATTGTTTTGGTGCTCTCTATAAAACTACAAAATTTGATAGTTGCATATCATTCTTTAGATTGTAAAATTTTGTAGTTTCATGACATGCTTTAGAACTGTAAATTTTATAGTTTTATAACATGTTTTTCAGTTTGATTAAAATTGATAAATTCTTAATAGATTTTTGCTTTGAAACTGTATAGTTTCCAAGCTTGTCGTCCAATTTGATCAATATTGGAGATTATTTGCTTAAATCCTTCAAAAACTGAAAAATAACATATGTTTTTTTTTTTCCCTTTTGTTGCTGTTTGTTATTGTCATTTTTTTCCCTTTCAGTTTATCAATATTTAGCACTTTTTTTTTTTTTTTTGCTCTAATTTCTGCATTTATTTTTTTGACAATATTTTGGATATTCCAATGAGTCTCTGACGATATTCTTAATGTCCAGCAAATGTTCTGGACATTCTGATGACTTGTAGTGATGTTTAGAACACTCCAGCAATATTCTGGTGAACTTCTGGCAATAATATGGTGACTTCTCGGTGATGGTGAACATTCTGGCGAGTCTATGATGGCCGTCTGACGATGGTGGAATGTAACAGTGTCTATAAATTAAAAATATGTAGAACTAATTGGTACAAATATTCTATTTTGCAACTAAATCAGTTGTAAACTTTATGTCTGAAACTTACTGGTAAATTCCCTAATAATTTAAACTTCTTCAAAAGGACCTAACAATTTGGGAAACTAGATCAATTAGGCCTTAGAGAAAGTATCATGGTGGCTCACTATTACTAACGTTGTCTTCTTATTAGGCTTTAATATGCCCGAGATAATGAAACTACTACTTCTCATCGTGAGTTCAGATCCTCTGCCGCCCTTTCTTGTAGGGCTTCCTGCGGTGACTCAAAACGACATCGTTTTGGGGGCAAAATTTCAAAAAAAGAAAAGAAAAAACAAAACAGAACCAAACCGAACCAAAGAGGGAGATGAAGAAAGAAGGGAGATGAAGGAAGGCAGCGGTAGCAACAACCCACACCATCGTGACTCTCATAACCGGCGGCCCCCGGCCTCACTTCACCTACGGCACCACCACCTCATCGCCATCACTGCCACATTCCTATAATAATCTACTCACATTCCTATATATATATATATCTGTATATCTATACAAATCTACAATACATATATATATATATATATATAAATCACAGGCTAAAAAATCTGATAAAAATGTGAATGCATATCTCTGCAGATCAACAATTTTTGTATTATGACCAAAAAATCAAAACCTTGAATTCTCTCTCTTAGGTCTTAGGATTTTGCATAGGCTACGACGACAGCGAGGGAGTGGAAGCGGCCAAACCTTAGATCTAGATCGAGATGGTGGCTTGTCGTTGGTGGCGAGAGAAAAAGAGAGAGAGAAAGGAGCTCTCAACTATGGTGATGGTTGTCGGTGAGTTGGTAATTTAGAGAAAGAAAAGAGGAGGAAGAAAAAGAAGAAAAGGAAGGGAATGTGGGTTGCAGCGGCGATGGTGGGGAGGTGGTGGTGCAGTAGGTGAAGTGAGGCCAGAGGTTGTCGGCTAGTGTGGGCCGCCGTTGCCTTCTTTCTTCTTCTCTTTCTCTGGTTCAATTCAGTTCTTCTTCTTCTTTTTTTTTTTTGAAATTATGCACCAAAACGACATCGTTTTGGGGCACCGCAAGAAGCCTCGCAGGAAAGGGCAGCAGAGGATCTGAACTCTTCTCATTGTTGAGTTCTATATGGATATATATACTGATTTTCTTTCGGTTGTGAGTTGGTCTTCAATATTGTTATTGTTGCCTTTGTACTCTTGCACTTTACACTAAATCTTACTTTGACCTCTATATATGAAATCATGATAGTTAACTCCCTGTACTTCTGGTCAAATCTCACTTTAGTCCTACTCATGAAATCGTGACAGTCAAATCCCACTTTTGTCCTTATACAATTGTGAATGTCCCTCTTCTGTTATTTCATTTTAAAATCTTTAATAAAATCCACTCATGTGACAAAAATGTGACTACGAAATGAGAGTAAGAGAATAAAATCATTCGTGTTTTCCACCAATATACTTTGTCCTACGTGATAAGCACATGAGAGTTATATAATACAATATATATATATATCTATATATATGGTAAAAATTGGGACAGAAAGGTAAGAGAGTAGAATTTTTTAAATAAAAAAAATGCGACAAAGAAATCAAAGAGAAAGAAAGATGAATAGATTGAAGACTGTGTTACTGTGAAAGATTCCAATTTATGCAAAACCCTAATTCATCTTCTTGCGTTTTGTTTTAGCTTGATAGAGTCATATTTTGATATAAATTTTGGAATGAAGTGTGTATTGGTGGAAAATATAGATGATTTTCGTTTCTTACCCACATGTTGTAGTCACATTCCTGTCACATGATTAAATTCTGTTAAAGATTTAGACAAGTGAGCAATAGAAAGGAGTCATTAACACTTGTATAGAGATCAAAATGAGATTTGACCAAATATACAGATAGTTGATTGTCACAATTTCATGTGCATGAACCAAACTAAAATTTGATCAGAAGTGCATAGGGTTGACTGTTATAATTTCATGTGTATGGGTTAAAGTGAAATTTGGTACAAAGTGCAGGAGTGTAAAGTGTAATTTACCCCCTTATTTTTATTATGGATTTATCTAGGGCCGACCCTAAAATTTAAATGGGACCCTTTCACACACACACACACACACATATATATATATATATATTTATGGTTAGTAGGTACAAAAGTTTCCTTACACTTATATAATCATTAAAATTTACTTTCATAGATTAAGATAGGAAGAAATCATTACAAAAACTTAACAAAAAAAAAAAAAAAAAGGCCTTGCTTTATAATGTAATAATACTCAACACAAACAACATTATACATTAATATCTGATATTGAAATGATTATATTGTTGTAATCTGATATCTGATAACATAGTCCTAATCTACCCAAATCACAATTCATTAACTATTTGATAGCAAAACATAAATGATTGAAACAAGATTTGGGCAAACAAAACTAGGAAAAAAATTAAAGAAAAATTATTCAATTAAATTATGATAAAGAGAGTAAAAAAAATTTAAGACAAAGATATTTACTTTATTCAAATTTGACATATATATATATATATATAGAGAGAGAGAGAGAGAGAGAGAGAGAGAGAGAGAGAGAGAGAGAGAGAGAGTGTGTGTGTGTGTGTAAGGTGGTAGATTCTATCTTGAAGGGATAAGCTATTCTCCATACCTTATCTTTCTATACTTTTCCGTACTCCTTTTATGTGTTTCAATTTGGGCTTGCACTAATGATCCAAACCATTTATCTCATAGGCTCCATAACGAAAGTCATATATACAAAAAATTAGTCTCCTAATGAGATTCTATATGGACTCATTATATACTATATATATATATATTTCAATTTATTTGGATTGAATATATAAACTTTTAATTAAGCCTAATAATATTTATATATTAATTGGGTTGAAGAGATTTTTTTTGGGACCGATTAAACTAGGCCTCAAGTAATAAAAAAAGATTGGACCTATTTGAGATTTTTATATAATATAGAATTAACAAATTTGAAAGTCATATTTTGGGAGCAAAGGCACCGCCGACCTTACTGGCCTTAACTTAGGGTCGATTCTAGATTTATATATTTTTTTATTCTTTTAGTTATAATTGAACCGTTTGACATATCTCGCATCGTATACATATATTTATACAGATTATGATGTGCCTGTTATTTTGCTCACCCCTTACATTATAAGTAGGGATGCAAAGTTGGCCCGATCTGGCCCAGTTCATTCGGGTTTGGGCTCGGGCCGACCCAATGTCGGGCCTTGCGAACTCAGGCTAGCCCAGTCCACAGACCAGAAAATTAAGCCCAAGCCAACTTAAATTAGAGCCACAGGTCGGGCCTAGTGAGCCTTTTTTTTTTTTTTTTTTTTTTGCAAAAACTAATTGATATATGTTATATATAGATTATTTATGAGGGATAAAAAAACAAAACAAAATTTGTATTGTAGTATTTTAATTAAGATTAATGAGATATTTGGTTGTATTTCATGAAGTGGTATTTAGTAATAGTTATGTATGAATTATGTTTTTTTAGTTATGACTAACAAAATATGAAATTATGTAATTTTATTATTTTGTTATGACATTATTTTAGTTATTTTTGATTTATGAAAGTTATTTGGTATGGCTTGTGTGATATTTAATTATTACTTTTTATTTTTATTTTTTATATTATAGTTATGACTAAGTATTAAGTTATGTCATTTTGTACTTTAGTTATAACTAATTTTCTTTTTAAGTTATGACATTAGTTTAGTTATGATTAATGAGATATTTGGTTATTATATTATGTTTGGTAATTGTTACTTAAAAAATATAAAGTTATGTCATTTGCTTGTTTATAAGTTGCGTACATAGTCTTCTCGAAAGAAAATGAAATGAAATGAAATGAATAATTTTATATATATCAAAATAAAACGAAATATTACAATCATCAAATTAAATAGATAATATTTAATGGATAATTTTTATATCAAAATGAAATAAAATATTACAAAATTTATATTATTACATAAAATAAATTTAGATTATTGATGATGGTAGAGAAATTGTATTACTATAGGTCAAGTATATTTTAACTAGGTTAACACCTAATAACTTACCAATAATTTGCATTATACTCCACCTCAAGAAGCCTCATGATATATCATCTAAATCGCCTTGAATTCTATCATGTTCACTACAATCTTGTCTTCTTGTAAGCGCATGCATATGATCTTTCAATATCACAAGTGCATCAACCATTTCGGGTGAAAGTTTGTTGCAATAATCACACAACACCCGTCCACCTGCACTAAAAGCTGTTTTAGAAGCCACTAGAAATAGAAATGATTAATATATCACAGATCATACGTGAAAAGTACATGCCACATAGTTTCGTTTTGTTTCCACCAATCTAAAATATCAAAATCATCTTCATTATCCACATGTGGGTTATCCAAATAATAGAACTACTTAGGGTTACATTTTGAGATATTCTTCTAATTTTTATTACTGAAAAAAATACTTAATCTTTTACCTCGAGATGAGGTCGTGTGTAGGTCTATTTGCGGGTACAACTTCATTATACTGCTCAAATACTTTTTACATGTTTGCATAATAGGGTCAAATTGGTTTTCATCAGCGAAAATAAGTTATAAAAATTCTTGTAAACCAGTGTCTTTGCAATTAGGATCAACTACGATGACTAAACGTAAAAGATGAGACAATGGATCAAAATATTTTCTTTTTCATTGCAATAATAATGATGACATAATATTCACTACCCATATATTTTGTGAAATTTTTTATTATTTATGCTAATATATATAAAACAAATGGTGAGGTACATATAAATATAAGAAAATAATTTTGTTGCAGTATGAAAAGTTTTTAGAAATTCTTTATATAAGTTTACATGGTGCCAAGTATCTTCTGTGAGAGTCAATACACCTCCTATTGCTCTTGTTGCAAAAAAATAAATCTATTGCTTTTCTTTGTTCACAAGCTCTTTTTAACATATTATACGTTGAATTCCACTTGGTGTCTACATCTAAAATTAATTTTTTAAATTACATAGCTTCTCGTTGACAAATTTTTCTAAATTCTGAAATTCGATTAGGAGAAGATATAATAGTAAGAACCGCATATTTTATTACCTGTACAGAAATGTCATATACATGCATAACTTGTTTAAAATATGAGCACAATAACGAATATGAAATAAATTACTATCAATAAGTGATTGTAAAGTTGATTTCAAATGCACTACAGTCTAATTGTAACATGATGCATTATCTAAATTAATGGTAAATATTTTAGAGTGATACTATTAGTACCCCTTCAATTATTTTGGACCCCTTATTTCTTTGAACCCCTACTTATAAATTGTAAACTCTTAAAATTTATTTTCTTCCCTCAAATAATGCCAAAATTATTCTTGTAAAAATATTCCACCCATTCAAATGCACACCTCCACACTACTCACACCCAAAAAAGCCACTCTCCTAAAATCCTAAGAAAACTCACAATGATGGAACCTCCCAAAACCAGTGGAAAAAAATTGTGGGGATTAAGGAGTGTTTTCTCTACTTTATTATGATTTGTCAATCTTTTTAATTTTTTTTTCCTATTACATTTTTTCATGCATATAACACAATCCACTTTCATGCTTCTTTGGTTGGTTTTTTGTTATTCATTCACGACCTTACTATACATGTATACTCTCAATGTGAGCAAAACTGGACAGAATTTCATCCACCAGTCGACTCCTCGGTCAATCGGCCGGCCAACCACCCAACGGTGGTCCGACCTTCTTTATTTGCCTGCTTCTGCTGCTACTTCAGTTATTTGTTCCCAAACAAATAAGAAATGTTCGGTTACTTGTTCCTGAACAAATAAACAACGTTCGGGCCTGTGTTTTCAAATTTCGATCATATGTTTGGTAGTTCTGTAACAACCCGGACCCATAATTAACGTTAATTCATGCTTAAGTGTGCCTAATAAGAAATCAAGAAGGAATCCTGAGTTAATTATTTGTGCATTGCATCATTTTGTGTTTATATCTATTTGATGTAGAAAGTTCTGTTCATGTTTTAGGTTTGATTTGCGAATTAAAGGCCTTATAGGCATCCGATTCAGAAATTGACTTGATTTATGTGTTAGTTGGAATTTTTAGAACCTTATAGTAGGTTTAATTGAAAATTGATTTGGAGCGATTAAATTAGATTAAGTTGATGTCACTCTTTTAACCTTAATTAATACTACAATTTTCCTAAGCCTAATTAAGACATTAGTGGACTACATTGTGCACTCACACACTCCCAATTCACTCCTTTGTTAGTACCAACGTGTGAGAGAGAGAGGAGGAGAGAAAATTGGGATCAAAGGCTAGAGGAAAGCGGATTGCTAGGATTATTGGTAAATTAAGGAGAATTGGAGAACTTTAACTTCAACACTTGTGAATTCAAGCCTCTAGGTAAGGAATCAAACTCTTAGTTGTGTAATTGAGCTAGATTTTACAAGACTTCAAATAAATTAAATGAATTCATGTAGGATTTGAGGTAGAATTGAAGAAGATTGAGCCATACCATGCATGCATGTTGATTTCTTCACAAATTGAGCATGATTTCAAAGGATTCTTTCATGCATGTGTTCATTTCAATCATATTTTGAGAACTCATCATGTTTTCTACCAATTTGTCTAAATTGATCATGTTTTGGGGATGATTGAGTTCAAGGAAATGCATGCATGTCATGTTTTAGAGCATTCATGAAGTTTAAGTTGGATTTGTGACCAGTTGCCATCTTTTTGGGCCTTGATTTCATGAAATAATCTTTAAATCATGATGTTTTGTGAGTTTCTTAATGTTTCCCAGAATTTTGGCCCAAGATGTTGAATTTTGAAGTGTTTGGTTTGAGTTTGAAGCTTGGAGATCAAATCTGAAAATTTTAGAATTTGAATCCACGCTCGAGCGTAGGAGTTTACCCTCGAGCGAGCACTCTGAATACGTGCACTTCCGCTCGAGCGACTGGATTTCTGCTTGAGCGTGAAATGCATGTATCCAGAGGTTCATATATTTTGTAGCACGCTCGAGCGACGAAAGTCATATTCGAGCGAAGGTCTGAGCCTTACGCTCGAGCGTGGATCAAGCGTTCATCGAGCGTGAAAAGCAAGCAACCAGTACTTTTTCCGAGTTTACAGTTCGCTCGAACGAGGGGAGTCACGCTCGAGTGAACCCTTACTTTTTGCATTTCCGCTCGAGCGAGGAAAGACAGGCTCGAGCGTGGACCTTATTTTCAGCAAAATTTGAAAAGTGTTTTCAAGTGCATTGTTGCATCCTCATTCCATCCTAGGCATTCCTAGGCCATATTTAAGACACTATAATGAGGATAAAGGCTAGAAACACACTTAGGACAAAAACATGTGTTATGTGCAATTCGAGCGTGTGTTTCAATGTATGTCACTGCCATGTTATGTACGTTGCGCGCCTCAGGATAAGTGAGTTGCCTACTCTACTTGTTTACTTGAAGCCGTCTGTTAATTGTGAGTAATAACTCTATAAAGCTATGTTTAATTACAAGTATTTTCCGACTGATATGATACGATCCGTTTTCTGAAATGCTATTTTATGAATTATGAATGAATGTCCATCTTTCTGAAATGTATTTGTGGCACCCTTAGTTCACGTGGCCCTCACCCGAGGGTAACAATACCGTGACTAATATGCACGTGGCCCTCGCCCAGGGGTAACAATACTGTGACTTATATTCACGTGGCCCTTGCTCGGGGGTAACAATACCAAGGCCTATGTTCACATGGCCCTCACCTGGGGGTAACAATACCATGGCTACTTGCGCGCAAGATATAGACCTTTATGGTCGTCGGTACCGACTATGCATGTGGGTCTCAGGACCAAGTTGATATGATAGCTAATGAGTGTACCACGTATGATCTTATGCAAAATTTGAGTATGAATATAAGCATGTATCTGAATCCAATTCTGATTTACAATCTGAATATGCTTAAGACTCTGTTTCCGATAAGAATACATTTTGATATAAACTTTGAATTTTAACTCTGTGCTGGACATCATTTATTAAAACCCTTTACCTAGTTATTATTCATTAGGCTATAGCTCACTGTATTATTTGTATGTATGTAGGTGAGCAAGAACATGACTAGGCTTGAGATGCTGTCCGGCGAGTTTTGGTGTCAGCCAGCTATCACGCCTGCTGTAGAGATTTCCTTTTGAGATCTATCCAAGTTTTTGTATCCTTGGGACTTTTGTACTTTCTAAATGCTTATGTCTGGCCTGAACACGTTTGAAAGCTTGTATAAGTGGCTTGGGTGATGTAAGGCTATTGTATTTTCGACGCCATATCTGCATGTATGTATATATGTATATGAAAAGTTTTAAATTTCATGTCCCATGTATGTATGCACAGTTCTATGGACTATGTATGTTTGTATATTTGCTTCCGCAGCCCCTGTTATATATATTATTCTCTTCTAAGGCCTTTGGTAATCCAAGGATTACTAGCCGGTTACGATGCTAAATCCATAGGGACGAATTTGGGTCGTGACAAGTTCAGTCCTGAAAAAATGACAAACAATTTTTGTTATTTGTGCCATTTTTTTTTCTCTAATAAACTTACCTTTACAAGGCCAATCTTCTTTAAGCTAAGAATACCATCAAAGTTATGAACCTCTTTTGAACTTTTATTGCTGTACTCCTCTCATTTAATGGAGTTGTGGTTGTCGGAAAAATTTTCACTCATTATCATTGCCAGAGAAGTGTATATAATCAAATAATTGCTACCATTGTCGTTGAAATATTGTCGCCAAAGGATTTTCAAGATTTTGAGAGTAGATAGGTTTTGAAGGTAGGATTTGGGAAAGATGGATGGGTGGTGATAGAGGTGAGTACTCTCATAAACCCTAACTTATGATGTAGTGGGTGTGTGGCTTAATTGTGAGATGGGGTGTCCCAAAATTATTAATGTCATTTTTAGTAATTTCATTTGAGTATTGTAATAAAAAAAAAATTAAAAATGGGGGGTCTAAAATAATTGATGAGGTGCTAATTGCAACACTTATATTTTATTGTGCAAAGCCCACTCATATAATACTTTTTTTTTTTTTGGCTACCCCAAGTGAATGACCATTGTATGTAAGTTCAATTAATCTAAATGAAATGATTCTTTTATTTAATTTCCAATCATTATCAATATAATGTGCAGTGATGCATTGAAATTTTAAACTATTATTTGACTACAAATCAGATGTTAAACAAACTCTTTCGTTCAAATCTTTAAAAATATTAAATAATTAAGTTTTAATATCCTCAAATTTCTTTAAAATCCTTTTCTAGTGGTATTTCTTAAAAAAACCTTGATATTTAGGTGCAAAACCTCAGTGAATCATTTCAAAACGGGACATTCGCTAATAGTAAAAGGTTATTCTTTTTAATACTATAATTAACTACAGAATCTTATGCACATATAAGATCATATAAAAATGTTTGTAAATTACTAGTTGATAAAGCCCTAATTGCATTTGAGTTCTAATATCAAATTGTTGACTTTGTAAATGTCTTTGAGCATGCCTTTTTAGATGACTTGTACCCCCATTGATGCAACACTAAGTAAATGTGTACAATATTTACATTTTGCTTTAAATACAATTTTACCATCAGGATTAGTTACAAATACTCGTTCAAAATGCTCCAAAACAGTACTAGGTGTGCCCTAGATGATGATGCTACTATTGGAAGAGGGATATTAGGTACAGTAGAAGAAAAATCAACAGATTCATATTGTGTATATTGATCAACATCAACATAAACATTAAGAAAATTATGATCCATAATAATATAAGTAAAATAATATATATTAACTAACAATTAATTAATATAAAGAGTAAACAATAATAAGCAATATATGTTAAGAAATAATTTAACGTTAAAAAATGAGTAGCTAATAAATGTCAATTTAAATAATTAATGTTATTGACTGGCGAATGCGATACAAAAATTAATTTTTTCTTATAAAAGTTTCTTCTTGCACAATTGTAATTGCCACTTGCAAATGAGATTTGAAAATTAATTGTGAGAGTTGAGAAAATTGAGAGAGAATGGGAGTTTAAGAGAGAGATTTGTTTGTGAAAAATAAATTGGAAGATAGGGTGTTATTTATAAGAGGAGGGGTCAAATTTAAAAAATAAAAAATAAATAAAAAAATGGGCCGATTGAGATTAACTGTCATATGACTGTTTGGTTTGAAATTTCAAAATTCTGATCGTTGGGGGATGTTTCTGTTGGGCGGGCCAGGTTGGGTTGGGTTGGTGGGTGAGAAAAAATTCTCAAATCGGGTCGGGCAAGTCATGGGCTTGGGCTAGGTTAAGGCAGGTCAGGTCGGACTCCAGAATACACGGCTCAGGCCTAGGGTCTTGGGCTGGGCTTGCGCCTGGCAGAGCCTAACCAGGCCCCCCACCCGAACCATGGGTTGGCTTTGAGTGGGCCGCGGGTTCATGGGCTAATTTTACATCCCTGATTTATACACGCGCGTGCCATGCTTTTTGTTTGCAAGATTCATAGACCATAGGATAATTGGAACTATAGTTTGTGAATTGTTATATATTTGTTAGCCACCGATCTGTAATTTAAACATTGATGTATTATCTATGTATTTCCTTTCTGCATAAAAAAAATTGTATGTCATTCATGATTGGGAGACGCTATATGACCTAATGAGGTTGAGGTTCAGGTTGTGGTTGAGGATGGGACATTGCAAGTGGGAATTATGTATGATAGTAGAGAAAGAATTGGTCAATAATAATCAAACTTGGTCTTCCAAAAAACAAGTGACATTTTACTTTAAATAAATGGAAATGGGCACATTACTTGAAAAATGATGTATAGATTTATTAATGTGTAGGTAATATGATTAGTTGATAATTAGAGAAGGTATGAGAGAAAGTGTTGCCTTCAATAGCTTAATTGATTGTCACATTATTTAATTTGAAAAATAAATCTAAATTTTGGTCTTTGAATAACAATGATCCTACTAAATACATTGATTTTTCTTACAAACTAATGAGTGGAAAATGAATAACCAAGAGAACATAACGAAATAAAAGTCAGATTTTTATTAAATAATAATCACTAGCATAATATTCGTGTTTTGCACAGGTCTAAATAAATAATTAAAAATCATTTTAAAACTTAAATAATAATAAAAGAAAAGTAATTTAAAATTAAATAAATTTTAACTATATTCACAACTGCAATGAGTTCTTTTATTTTAAATTTTTTATTGTTATGTTAGTAACAGCTTATTCTATGTTTTCAATAATAAATACATATGTTATAACTTAATTGGTAAGAATTAAATAAAATAGAATAAATTAGAAAACTACATTAATGATAAATTATAAAAATATTCAATCCTATGCGTTTCATAATTTTGTCTGATAATATTAAGCACATTTGTCAATTTACCAATTATTCCATTATTTATTTTGTAAAATTCAATCAATCAAAATTATTTTAAATAAAAAATTAAATTGGAGATTGACATAATAAAAGAAAATCGAGTACCAATGATCCTAATCTTCGAACCACCCCTTAAATAAGACTTGATACCTCCAGACAACTTCTAAATCTTTCCACAAGCTCTTTAATTTTGGTTGATCACATTCATATCTTTTTTTCTCCATACTGACCAATTCAAGATTTGGCTAGCACTAAAGTTATTTTTATTTTTTTTAATTTGATCTTGACACTAGATTATTTTCAATTTTTAGTTTTTAATATTTGAGAGGGAATAAAAATAACCACAAGAATTATGTGGGTCTAGGCATTGCGACGTGGCTTGGTTATGGATTATCACATGTATGATAATTGCCAAATTCTTATCAAATACTGCATTAGTGTTTTATGTTATGTAAAATTCATCAGGATATAAAATCTTATCGATATAGAAGTCCTAAACAACTAGATATTGTTTAGGATATGACTTTTAGAACATTCAAACTACTTGTTAGGTAAGTCATGGATACTACAAATAAGTAATACCCTCATGGGTTGAGGTACGCAATTTCTCTTTATGAATTAGTCTATATGAATTAGTCCATTAAATATTTTGATAATATTGGAGGACTAACTTGGGCGTCAGAGGGTCCCGGTTACGGCTGGGGATGTTTTTTTATGTCCGTATAATATTCTTAAAATGTTCCACATCAAAGTCATTCTTTTAATTTGACCATGATACTATAGATTATTTTTAATTTTTAGTATTTAATATTTTTAATGTTTCAAATATTAAAAACTTAAATACTAATACGCTACTATACTAAATAAATAATATATAAAACAATTTAATTGGGATAGGCCACAAGCCTAAATTTTTTTACCTTGTGATTTATCGAAAATGTGTTAGAACATTCTAATGGCCAAGACTTAAGTCTCAATATTTATAGTTCTTGATAATTTGAGCCAAAATGACTGCATGACCTATAATAAGCATAATCTATACTTTAAATAAAAATTATTTGTATACTCTCTGAATATAGATTTGTTTTTTATTTGTTAATAGATTTATAAATCTTTGATAGTTACTCATAAATAAATTTAAAAAGTCGACATGATGCATTCTCAATTTGTATGGTATAACCTTTTGATATAAATATTTTTATTTCAAAATTTACACATAATCAAATAGTTCTTTTAATAAAATTATGTTATATGTTATAAAAATTAAAATTGATATATTTTTTATTCAAATAGTTTAATCTCAAGTGTAGGAGTGTTCAAACAAATTTCATAACATTATTAAAATTTTATTTAAAAATTTTCAAATTAGATTTGGGTTAAATATTTTGAACATTCATCTAAATATTTTAACATTTTAAATTAGATATGATATAGATTACCCAACATATGGATAAATTTAAATTAATAAAATTTGAAATGTGTTAATAGTATATAGATATAATAAATTAAATATGAATAAAATTTCATGCTAAACTGATCAACAATGATTGGTGGCCCAAAAAATCATGACTCGAATAACTCGAAACATCCAAAATGACGTCGTTTTGACACATTCAAGCCACAAAAATTCAGGCCACAAAACATTTTCCTTGAAATTTTTTTAAATTTCATATGATTTAGATACAATTACAATTTTATTTTGGAATTTTCATATAGATATTTTCAAAATTTTAAATTATATGGGATGGATGAATTAATAGTTTTATTATGTGTATTTGTTAATTTTCAAAATCATTAAATTGACAATTTTATATTAGTTTTTGGAGCTATCTTAATTTTTCCTTTTGTTTCGGAGCTATCTTAATTTTTCCTTTTGAACTTTTATGAGAGAGAATAGATTTTGACAAATGAGAAAGAAGATTGTTTTATCTTTTCTTCTAAGACGCATAAATCATGGAAAAATTAATATTTTTCTAATTATTGATTTATGGATTAACCAATAGTGTTTTTTAAAATTATATTTTAATTCAAAAATTCAAAAAATTAGTTAAGAGTTTTGGAATTTCTACAAGGCTCCTCATGGAAAGTTAATTTGCTATAATGTATAGCATACATGTTTAGGTTAATTAATTTTTACTTAATTAATCTTTAAAAAATTAGGGTGTGACCATGCTAGAGAGGGGGGAATGTAGGAAAAGGGGGCACTAGAGAGAGGGTTATGGCCGAGGGGAAGGGAAAGGAACAATGACGAGTGTGAATAAAGGGGGCGTTGAAAGGCCATGCGGGTGTGATAGGGTTGGGGCTGGGATGGAGGATTGTTGAGGTAGGAGGGTAGGTTGGGGCTAGGTTGGAGGACTGTTGATGTCAAAGGTGGCTTAACCATTAGGCCATTTAGGTTGTGGCCTAAAGCTTACTAATTTATTTATTTTAAAATAATCTTAATATCAAAGACCTCAACTTTTTATAAACTTGATGAAGCCTGATTTTGATATTTAGTCCGATTCCTCCAAATTCTTTGAGCGGCTACTAGCTAAGGCAAGAGATGGGGATTTACTAGGGTAGGGATGTATGGGGAGGGCTGTTATATCTCTCTAATTTTCCCCCTCCAATCTCTCTTAATGATGTGGTAAACAATTTTGAAAGGAGAGAGAGAAGATAGTTGATTAGTTGGTATTATTTGCCACATTATTGGAGGGGGAGCGATTTGGAGATGTAACATTTCTCTTTCTTCCATTAGTGTAGTTTAGTAAAACTAGACTGATGATGCTAATTATGACCAATTCAGATTTTAACAAAAATATTAGGTTTTATGAAAGAAATACCAGAAAAAGTTTCATGAAACTTTTAGAAATAATTTAGTGTGGTAGATAACAAAACAAGAAAAGAGGTTTGCCTTAATATAAGTATGTTTAATTTTGAACTTCCATTATACAAACATTATCTGTGGCAACAAACATTGTTCTTTTTCTTCTTTTATTCTAGCAACTGCAGTACAAAGAAGAGAAGAGAATGTTATGAATTAGGATTTTGGTTTTATATATAAGAGGATAG
This sequence comes from Camellia oleifera, assembly GCA_022316695.1. Lineage (NCBI taxonomy): Eukaryota > Viridiplantae > Streptophyta > Magnoliopsida > Ericales > Theaceae > Camellia > Camellia oleifera. The sequence goes on from CM039305.1 coordinate 160,884,057, forward strand.
GATAGTATGCATCAAGGGTGTTTGGTATGTGTATTGTCTAAGTTATATATAGCCTGGATTAGTTTTAATTCAGAATCATGAAGTGAAATTCAGAATCGATTCGTAGGGAACAATTCCTCAAATTTTCAATTTAGGATCAAGGATTAAAAAAAAATCAAACCAAACCTATCAGATTGAACTAGACCAATTCGATTTGTGAATTTTACAAATTCCTAACTCAATCCTATTGTAAATGTAGAGATTATTGATTCTCTCATTAGAAACATCATTTGTAGAAGTTCTCAAATACCATCATACCATTGAACCCAAATAACACATATATACAACGATTTGAAAACAACAAAGAAGTCAAATAGTCCCAAATACCCTTAAACAAATCATGTACAAGTTAACGAGTAATAAGCATAATTCGGATTGAATATGTATATATTGGACAAATCAAGGCTTAAACTCAATATTATTATCGATAAAATTAATTTGGAGACAAAGGGACAAAGAAGATAATCCCACAAGCCAAACAATTCAAAGGAAGATTATATAAATCTATTTGGAAAAGACTATGGTATATACTTGTCAAAGGGTGTGCACCATATATACCTTATAATTAAAGGAGAAAATGATATAATTTCATACTTTTTGAATTATAACTTAAAAAAAAGAAAAAAAAAATCATATGCAACATAACCAAATATTTCAAAATAATATTATAATTAAAAAAATTAATTATAATTAAAAATATATATGATATCAAATGTATATTGTAAAATTCTCCAATCTATTCACGTGCTCTCTGGAACACACTCTCACAAGCAAAAGGGAGACCATAAAAAGCATAATCTTCTTATTTAATAATTTATTTGGATACCATCTTACATAATTGTTGGACATAATTGTTGGATGTTAGTATAATTTTTTTTATCCAACAATGCTAGGTAATCTGAAAATTTATGACTTAAATGGCTCAAAATACCTAAAACGACACAAAACGACGTTGTTTTAACATATTCAAACTATTCGAACCATACAAATTCAGATCACCAAGTATTTTTCTGTCTCATCCGACCTTAGGCACTTCATCGACTACCCCACCTGGCTTGGTAACATATAGGTAAACACGGTTGCAGCAGACGTCACCAACTGGATTTGATCCATCATAAACTGAGATAACAATCACCTTGGGATTTTCTCTCTTAATTATAGTTGTAGCTTTACTTTCATTAACACCAACCAACTCAGGCCATTCCAGTTTGAGCCCTTCATTTCACATTCAAACATACAGGTTAGTTTTTAATATGTTACACCACACTATAAGGGCAGACCAAGAATTCTAATATAAGAGAGACGACATATATATTAACAAAAAATTTAAAATAAAAGTATAAATTACAATATTAATTTTTAACGATATAAATTTTAAAAATTATTATAAAAAAACATGTATAAATAAAATAGTTTCATGTTGAGTTACAAAAAAAATAGAAATTGGAAGACAATCATGAACCTTAGTTGTGAAAAATCATTTTATTTTGAGGTTATATTTTGTCTAAATTGTCAAATTTTGTAGTTCAACCCCAATGTTTTCATAAATATAGGTGTTTGGGCTGTCCAACCACTTAATTCTTTTACAACTTAAAAGGTGTAAATATGTATAATTTAAAAATAATCAACAACTAATATTAATATATGAAGGGAATTTGTGAAATTCGATAGCCCTTTTTGTCTCCCTCTAGATCCATCATTGACTACATGCGTATATATATTGGAAGTAAACATAATTTCTGTGGGGATATATTTTCTGAGTACCAACACGTGGCCGAGGTGACACCGAAGTGTCAGCAGAGTTCCCCACGTGTTATGGTAGTTGTGCCGAGGTTATCTCGGCAAGGCCGAGGATACCTCCGAAGATATCGGAGTCCGAGATAAGCGGATAAAGGACAAGAGTCCTAGAATGAAGAGGAAGCTCAAACCTGGATGTGGACAAGAGTCCAAGGTTGGGGGAAGACTTCAGTTTGGGGTAAAGATAAACTCTTAGGGAGTATGTCTTAATTCTACTGAGAGTCCTAGATTAGCAAGAGTCCTAAATCCATTAGGACCGGGTTCCTGTTGGGACTAGGATTGGATTGGCTATAAAAGAGAGGCACCCCCATGGGTCTAAGGTACGTTTTTTATGCTCAAGTTAGTGAGTTAAGTACTTGATTATCCTTGAGAGATATACTGACTTGATCGTCGGAGTTCCCCCGGGTGGTCGAAACCACCGCCGGAGTCTTTTCCTTCTGTGCAGGTTACAAGGAGCCGTCTACTCTGCCTGTGTTCTTCTGCTGAATCACTAAGGAGGGCAGTGTGATCGGAAATTCACTCACACAATTTGGCGCCGTCTGTGGGAAAGAAAGAAGAGTAGATGGCTAATAACGCGCAGAAGGAAAATATTGGGGACGACACTCCATCTGGGAGTGGAAGACCTGTCGATCCTAATGTGGAAGGAGGCGACCGCAACGAAGAAACTCGTGATCAGAATCACGCAGAAAAAGACGTCGGCCAGGACGGCGACACATCAAAGAAAGCGAACCAGAGCAAGTACTACAACGAGGATGACCTCCAGACCTGGAAAGACAGATGTCTGAGGAGGGATGAAGAAGTAAAGGAGATGGCACATAAACTGGCTGACCTTCAATCGGTCGTCAACTTTATGATGCAGAATAATGTCATGCAGCCGCCATACCCGCTGCAGGACACACCAATGCCAGCAGCAAACGCCCAAAAGAAGGGACGGAAAGAAGTCCCCGAAGCCCCTCAGCATACGAGGAGCGGAAGGCACTCTCACCGACCATCCAGGGAGGTCGGCCGAGAAGAGCCGAGGAGAGAAGAGTCCCGAAGGACACATCGTGAGAAGGATGCAGACCCCAAAGAACATCGGCATGTTCCGGGGCGGGTGTTGTGTTTTGATGCCTCCTGCGGAGAAGGATCAAAAAGGGGCCACCATGAGGCCGAGAGTAGTGCGCCAAAAAGGCTGAAGTCCATTGACAGCCGAGCTGCAGGGAGAAGTAAAGAGGACTTGAGAGACTACCTCAAGAGGAAACAGGAGAATGCTGGAGCCGAAGTAACCTCCCCAGTTAAGCCGAGGACTCCATTCTCGGTGGAATTGGACAAATTCGTGGCACCAAAAAGATTCAGCATGCCAAGGTTCCAGATATATGATGGTAAGTCAGACCCTAACTTCCATGTTGGATTATTTTTGAATTCAATGGCATTATACAGTGGGAACGAGCCGTTGCTCTGCAAAGTGTTCCCTTCATCCTTTGGGGAGATTGCATCAGATTGGTTCCACAAACTACCGAAGGGGAGCGTAAAGAACTGGGAAGGCCTGGCCGAGATGTTTGTGGCCAGGTTCATTACAAACAAACTGCAACCTTTGAGGGTGGATGCATTGATGGCCCTGAAGATCGGCAAAGATGAGAGCCTCAGAGCCTACGCAAAGCGGTACTACGAGGTGTTCAATCGAATACCTGAGTGCAACCAGGAGGTGGCGGTCGTCTCTTTCAAGAACGGCCTAAAGGATGACTGTCCACTGCGGAAGTCATTAGCAAAAACCCTGCCGAAGAGTATGGAAGAGCTCATGGCGAGGATTGAGAAGTATGCACGAGCCGAGGAGGATACCTCGGGGAACAAGGAGACAAAGACAGAAAAAGGCAACGGCTCGCCGAAGCGAGGCCGAGGCAACAATGGACAAAACAAACAGGAGACAGAGTTGAGGACTAAACAAGCAGTGACGACGGTGTTTCGAATTCCGATCCAAAAGGTCCTTGACCAAATTCGAAATCAGCCCTATTTCAGGGCGCCGGCAAGAGCACAAGGAGAATTCATGGGGAGAAACCTCGGTAGGCGTTGTGCCTACCATAATGAGCAGGGCCACCCAACTCAGGGCTGCAGGGCCCTTAAAGCACACTTAGAAGATCTGGTCAGACAAGGCCATTTAAGAGATCTTGTGGATGAGGCCCGAACCAGGGAAGAACAGGCACGGTTGCCTCAAGCACCAGCAGCCCCGCCCCCCCCAGCACAGCAACCACAGGCAGGCGGACCTCGGGTGGTTAACGTGATCCACTCAACGGTGAACGAAAACGACATTCGGGGGGAGACGCAGAGGGTGAAACATCTACAGCATGTCAACCAGGTCGGACTGAAAAGACCTCGGCCCGAAGATTGCCGAGGACCTATGATCACCTTCACAGAAGCCGACCTAGACATGGTTCAGCACCCGCACAATGATGCCCTGGTAGTATCCCTCCAGGTTGGGGAGTGCCAGGTGAAACGCATCTTGATTGATCAAGGCAGCTCCTGCGACATCATGTATGTCAGATGCTACAAGGAGTTAGGCCTTCACCCTGATGACATGGAACAGTCAAACGGCCCGATGGTCGGCTTCAATGGAACGCCGACGTGGCCTTTAGGCGCAACAAGCCTGGAAGTACAAGCTGGCACAAAGAAGGTGAGGACAGAATTCATTGTGATTGATACGCCTTCGCCTTACAACATCATCCTGGGGAGGCCGTGGTTGCATGCAATGGGGGCAGTTCCCTCCACCTTGCATCAACTGCTGCGATTCCCAACAGAACATGGGATTGAGGAAATCAGAGGAGATCAGTTGCAGGCGAAAAACTGCTCCATGGCAGCAATGAAGTTAACCTGCAGCATTCGAGAACCAGCGGCAGCAGAGGTTGAAGAAGAGGACATGAAAGTCCTAGATGATGTCGGCAAGGAGCCGACCGAGAAGAGTGAAGAAGCATTGAAGAAAGTCTTCGTCCAGAAGGGTGATGAGGAACGCTTCTTTCTTCTCGGCACAGGATTAGCCGAAGAAGAAGAAAGGGAGTTGGAAGCCTTTCTGAGAAAGAATATTGAGGTGTTCGCCTGGACACCTTATGAAATGCCTGGCATCGACCCCGAGGTCACATGCCACAGACTCAACGTTGACAGGTCGGCCAAACCTGTAATACAACGAGCCAGGAGACCGACGTTGATACACGTCGAAGCAGTGGAAGAGGAAGTAGATAGACTTCTAGAGGCCAGGGCCATCCGAGAAGCCAATTATCCGACGTGGTTGTCAAATACCGTGGTAGTAAAAAAGAAGAATGGCAAGTGGAGGGTCTGCGTAGACTTCACAAATCTGAACAAAGCCTGTCCCAAAGACAGCTTCCCTCTGCCAAAGATCGACCAGTTGGTGGACGCCACATCTGGACATGGTAGGATGAGCTTCTTGGACGCATATAGGGGGTATCACCAGATAGCAATGTACCCCCCGGATGAGGAGAAGACAGCGTTTATTACTCCCAAAGGTCTGTACTGTTACAGAGTCATGCCCTTCGGTTTGAAGAACGCAGGAGCAACTTACCAAAGGCTGGTGACCCAGATGTTCAGACACTTGATCGGCCGAACTGTGGAAGTCTACATTGATGATATGGTCGTGAAAACCAAGGAACCGAAGGATCATCTCGCTGACTTAGAAGAGGTCTTCAACATACTCAAAACATATCGGCTCCGACTAAACGCATCGAAATGCGCGTTTGGAGTCGGATCCGGTAAGTTTTTGGGGTACCTGGTGACAAGAAGGGGCATTGAAGCCAGCCCAGATCAGATCAAGGCCATTCTGGAATTACAGAGTCCGACATCGGCTAAGCAGGTTCAGATGCTTACTGGAAGGGCCGCAGCCCTAAACAGATTTATAAGCCGAAGTTCGGACAAGTGTAAACCTTTTTTCAATCTGGTGAAAAAGGCCACAGATTTTTTATGGACGGAGGAATGCGAGGCCGCTTTGACCGACCTGAAGAAGTACCTTACCTCGGCCCCAGTCCTCTCAACGCCTCAACCTGGGGAGGAACTGCTCTTATACCTAGCAGTTTCAGAGCACGCAGTGAGTGCTGTGATTATCCGAGAAGAAAAGGGCGAACAGAAGGCAGTTTACTATGTGAGCAAGACCTTGGCTAACGCAGAAACAAGGTATCTGCCATTAGAAAAATTAATGCTGGCCTTGGTAATGGCTTCAAAGAAGCTGAACCACTATTTTCAGGCTCACAAGATAGTGGTTCTGACAGAGCACCCATTAAAATCCTTGTTGCAGCAAGGAGACTTGACTGGAAGAATTGCAAGATGGGCCGTTGTTTTGGGCCAATATGACCTGGAGTTTAGGCCGAGAACCGCAATTAAGGGCCAAGTCTTGGCCGACTTTGTGGCCGAGTTCTCACCAGAATACATCGAACATCGGGCTCCGTCGAGCCGAGATGAACGATGCCCAGACAAGGAAAGAGAAGCCCAGCCAAAAGCCAAAGAACCAAAGAAGGAGAAACTCAGACCCTGCAGCATTTACATCGGCAACTCCTTTCAACTTTTTGTTGATGGGAGCTCAAACCGGCAGGGGGCGGGAGCTGGAGTAGTGTTAATTTCCCCCGATGGGGAGATATTGGAGCAGTCAATTCGACTGGGGTTCAAGGCCTCGAACAATGAGGCGGAGTATGAAGCATTGATTGCTGGATTAAAGCTGGCAATAGCAGCAGAGGCAGATGAGGTAATTATATTTTGTGATTCGCAGCTTATAGTAAATCAAACTACAGGAGAGTTTGCTGCCCGAGATGAAAGAATGTCGGCATACGTAAAAGAAGTCATCAGGCTGGCAGACATGTTTCAAAACTGCCGACTTCTACAGGTTAGCCGAGATGATAACAACCATGCCGACGCGTTGGCCAATTTGGCAAGTTCAGTACAAACCGGGAAGACAAGGACAATAATGATTGACTACCTACCAGGCCCAAGCATAGAGCCACCGAACGCAATGCAAGAAGCATTATGTGCGGATTTGGGACCAAGCTGGATGGATGCAATTGTTGCATTCCTAAAAGAAGGCAAGCTGCCAGAAGATCGGAAGGAAGCACACAAGGTCAGAATGAAGTCGGCAAGATTCAGTCTGACAGCAGAAGGACATCTGTACAGAAGATCCTTCACTGGACCTCTTTTAAGGTGCGTACACCCTCTTCAAGTCGAAGACTTTCTGTATGAAATTCACGAAGGAGTTTGTGGAAGCCACTCAGGGGGCAGATCGTTAGCACATAGGGCCATTACCCAGGGGTATTGGTGGCCCTATATGCAGAAAGATGCAGAAGCCTATGTAAAGAAATGTGAACAATGTCAGAGGTTTGCACCATTGATACACCAGCCAGCTGCTGACTTGAATCCTGTTTCCAGCCCTTGGCCATTTGCCCAATGGGGCATGGATCTTGTTGGAAAATTGCCCCAAGCAACTGGGCAACGGAAGTACCTACTGGTGGCTACGGATTACTTCACAAAATGGATAGAAGCAGAGCCTCTTGCCAAAATCCGAGATGTGGATGTGAAGAACTTCATCTGGAAAAGCATCATTACCAGATTTGGGATTCCAAGAGCAATCGTTGCCGACAACGGAACACAGTTTGACAGCAAACTCATCAAGAATTTTTGCGCCAAATTCAAGATAAAAAATTACTTCTCAACACCAAGCTTTCCCCAAAGTAATGGGCAAGCCGAAGCATCAAACAAGGTCATTCTAGATGGAATAAAGAAGAGGCTGCAGGCAGCCAAAGGGAAGTGGGTAGACGAACTGCCCAACGTGCTCTGGGCATATCGCACTACGCCGAGAAGATCAACAGGGGAATCCCCCTTTGCCATGGCTTATGGCACGGAAGCAGTCATTCCATTGGAGATCGGCATCCCAGGGATCAGAACACAGGGAGTTGAGGACGGGTCTAATGATGTGCTCTTAGCCCGAGATCTGGACCTACTAGAAGAAAGAAGAGAGAGAGCTGCAATCCAGCTTGCAGCATACCAGCAACAGCTTGCCAAAGCTTATAACAAGAAGGTCAATCCAAGGGATTTTCAGGTCAACGACTTAGTCTTAAGAAAAGTGGTCGGCAATAAGAAGGATGCCAGAGAAGGCAAACTTGGCCCAAACTGGGAAGGCCCCTACAGAATAATTTCGGTGTTAGGGAATGGGGCATACCGGCTCGAAGATAATGAAGGCAAAGCACTGCCTAGACCATGGAACACTTGTAATTTAAAGTTTTTCTATCATTAGATATTGTTTGATTTTTTCTTGCCGATATGATAAATAAAATCTTAACAGAATTTCTCTGAACTTATACAACTTGGCACGATGTTGAATAATGAGAACCCAAGAGGAACTTAGGTTCACATTGGGGGCAGAGAGAAGACATTAGTAATGCTTAGCCGAAGTTAAGCTGAGATAAATTCCTTATCTTTACTTGTTGAAATTTGTAGCAATTTACAAGTTAAAGTTAAGCTGAGATAAATTCCTTATCTTTACTTGTTGAAATTTGTAGCAATTTACAAGTTAAAGTTAAGCCGAGATAAATTCCTTATCTTTACTTGTTGAAATTTGTAGCAATTTACAAGTTAAAGTTAAGCTGAGATAAATTCCTTATCTTTACTTGTTGAAATTTGTAGCAATTTACAAGTTAAAGTTAAGCTGAGATAAATTCCTTATCTTTACTTGTTGAAATTTGTAGCAATTTACAAGTTAAAGTTAAGCCGAGATAAATTCCTTATCTTTACTTGTTGAAATTTGTAGCAATTTACAAGTTAAAGTTAAGCTGAGCAATTTACAAGTTAAAGTTAAGCCGAGAAGATTCCTTGACCTCGCTTGTTGAAATTTGTAGCAATTTACAAGTTGAGCAAAGATTATGGTCTAAACACTTGAGTAAAGTACACTGATTATTTTTGAAATTTACAAGAAAGGCAAATCGAAATTGTTATTTATGGCCTCTTGGAACTTGAGAAAAGTTAACATTGAATAGTATCTGTCTATACTTGTTGAAATAATGCAGGACAGTCTCTTGCCGAAGTAAAATTTGCAAGTGTAATGCCCGAGGTATGTTACCCGAGGAGATTGTGCAAAAAAGGAAGAATCTGGAAATCATGCAAAATATTCTAAGTATAGAATCATTCAGAAGCAGAAAGAAGGATTAAAAGCCTGAAGCATTCAAGAATAAACAGCTGCATAAATAAGTTGTTTACAAGCAGCAGAGAGGCACATCGGCCTCAGAAGGAACAGCTTACAAAGAAAAGAAAACAAAGTACAAGAAATAGAAGAAAACAAAAAGCGTCAGGGCTGTCCTTCTTCAACTTGAACAGAAGGTCGGGTTGGAACCTCGGAAGGTTCTGGAAGAACCACCTCGGTGTCTTTTGGGTCCACAACCTCTGCATCTTTTTCAGCCGGAATCCCAGGTTCTTTATTTGCCACGACCTCGGAGTGTTTGTCAGCTACAACCTCAGCGTCGATTTCGGCTAAGGTTTCATCAACACTTCTCCCAATTAGAAGCATATCAGAAGACAGGCGAACTGAGCCAGCTTCCTTGGATTGCTTCTCGACCGGTTCATCCCCAGTGAGGTCCAAAATCTGGTCGGCCTTGGGAGGGGATTTGGCCTTCCTCACCAAGGGTTCATCTTTATCTTCATCTTTTTCTTCATCTTCATCCTCGGCTTCAGATTCAGATTCATCTTGGCTTGGAGATGGAGGAAGTGGGCAAGGAAGACGCAGGCTCTCAGTCTTGCGCCATGGCGAGTCGACTGGAAGATCAAGCTTTTTGGTCAGAGCATTCCAACCTAGGACGTATCCTTTGTTGCAAGCTTGCTTGACCTGAAGCTTGTAGTCTTCAGCAACGTCTGCCATGCCTTGGTTGTAGGCAGCTTCGATTTCAGCCTTTTTTGTGGCCAGAGCATCCCTAAGCTCTTTCTCGGCCTCGGCCTTCTTAGCCTCGACTTCCTTTTTCTCGGCTTCGGCAACTTCCTTGACGTTTACAGCCGCCTCAGCCTTTTGAAGAGCAAGTGATTGGGCCTTTGTGGCCGCCTCGGCCTGCTCTTCCAGTTTTTTCATCCTCAGTTGATCTCTTTTTTGGGTCTTTTGAAGGGCAGCAAACTCCTTCTTTAATTCAGAGAGCTCCTCCCTTGTTTCAAATGCCTTAACAGAGAAGGCGTGGGCATGTTGAACGGCCTGACAGTTTATAAAGACAAAGGTTATTACAGAGTGAAAATGATGTTTTACAAGTATGAAGATAAAACAAGATCATCAAAGTTCTGAAGACTTACTTGGACAGAACGTTGCAACATGAGAGCATAGTTCTCATATTCACTGATCTTGGAGTTTTTCTCAAGATCACCTTCGATGAGAACGGCCATGCTGAGTGCCACGCCGACGTTAATGTCAGAGGCGCTTTCATTGGCATAAACTGGCCTGTCCTCAAGTGTAATTTTGGGCTCCCAGGGAACTTTGGGAACCCTGGATCCCGAGGTTGAAGGCTTTTGCTTTTTCGGTGGACCAGATCCAGAGGGCTGCGTCTCAGCCGACCTCTTCACAGGAGCATAGGTGGTCTTCCTGCTCTCCGCTAGCTGGGAGATCGGCAGGGCGTCTTCGGCCTCGGCATCAGCTTCAGTAGCCTTAGCCTTCGGCTGAGCCTTTTTGGTTCTCTTCGGTTTTGGTGGGGGCATAGTTTGAGCTGGCTCATCCTCCATGTCATCTGGCAGGTCGGCCAAGAGATTGAGCACCGTTTTCTTCGGTCTTTCCATTTCAGCTGTTTTGACGAGTCTGCGTCGGCGCTTCTTTTCTGGGACTGGTTCAGACGTGGAAGCAACTTGTTCAGTAGAGGCAGTTGATGAGGAGGTGCTCCTCTTCCTCTGTCTTGGAACGTCGGGCAACTTTGAAGTATATGTGGGGATGAAGTTCAGTACCAAAGGGGCCTTGCGTTTCTCAAGGGGGAGGTCCAAAAGCTTTTTCAGTTCAGGCCTGAGGAAGTAGGACTGACGAAAGTCCTTGGGAGGACGACGAACGTCTGCAAAACAGAACAAAATATGAGAAACAGATAAAATATTTTGGAAAATTGGAGAAAAACAGCAGTTAAGTAGTTCGAGATGGGCTCTTACCCTTGCCCTCCTTTACTGTTCGTGGGAGAGGGAAAAGGTGGACTTCTTCACCTGGGCCAAATTCCCAGTTCCCAGTGACAATAAGATAATCCTCAAGAGCCCCTTTGTTGGAGTCTGGGAGCTCAGCTACAATCTTATATTCGGTAGACCTCGGCTTGAGGTAATATACGAAACCTTTCTCCTTAAGGTTAAGGGCACTCATGGTGTAACAATACTGGATATCGGCAAGAGTGATTCCAACACCCTCTTGCCGAGCTAAAGCTATTATTCCGATAAGGGTTCTATAGGCATTTATGGTAAGTTGCATGGGGTTGAGGCTGTAGTAGTTAAGGACCTCGCGGAAGAGGATATCAAGAGGGAACCTAAGTCCACACTGGACGAAGGCGACTACAGGGAAAGGCATTTTATCGCCATCAGGCATAATGGAGTCCTCCTCCCCAGCTAGTCTGAGTTGGACGTCATCTGGAATGGAGAATTCTTCCCTAAAGTGTTCTAGTTTTGTGGGGGTATCCACCCTATGTTTCCACACACCCATGGCCTTTATAAGTGTTTGGCTACAGAAACAGAGTATTCCTAAGGGTTTTAAGGACCTCGGCTAAAACCTAAGTACTGATTGTTTCAGTTCTTTCCTAGAGATTGATGGTTCTACAACAAATCCCAAACTTAAGTCTACGAATAAATGAGAATGGAAGGCAGAAAATCTGGAAAACAGGGAAGCAAAAGAAGTTTCAGATTCAGGAATACAAGAAAGTGGAAGGCCAAAAACAGAAGTGAGATGGTGCAAGTATTCAGATGCAAAATCAAGAAATGATTCAAGAAATACGTGACAAACAGAACATTAGAAGCGAGAAGAACCGATAACGATCAGAGAAATGGAAACGAAGGGAACAGGGACTTACCAGAAAGGATGAAGCCGAGATGAGTCCTGCCGAGGTCAGGTGACTTAGGCGACAGCGGCTTGAGCTCCACAGAAATGGCAAAGGCAGACCTAATGCAGAGCTTCGAGCTTGGGGCAATGGAGGATTCGAAAGGAAAAAAGCTTCAGAGAGAGAGAGAACAAGAATTTCAAAATGCAGAAGTGAAGCGAAGGAGAGAGAGACAAACGTTTTTGTCAAAAGTGAAGCGGCGGCAAAACAGCAATAATGACGCCTAGGGTAACGCATGCGCCAGACGGCGCAGGCAGAGAAAAGACGGCTTGTAGGCGCGTCACTGGCACGGACCAGTAAGAATGAAACGCGTCCTCAGAATAGTTGAAGATTGGTGTATGACAGCTCATACACGTAAGGGAATTGATTTGAATCTGAAGAGGACATGCCGTCCTGGAACGAATGATCTCGGCTAAAAAGTTCTTAGGCCGATGTGCGGGATAAAATTCGAAGATAGGTTCCATCACCTCAGAATGCCGAGGTAATAGAACCTAGGGGGCAGTTGTGGGGATATATTTTCTGAGTACCAACACGTGGCCGAGGTGACACCGAAGTGTCAGCAGAGTTCCCCACGTGTTATGGTAGTTGTGCCGAGGTTATCTCGGCAAGGCCGAGGATACCTCCGAAGATATCGGAGTCCGAGATAAGCGGATAAAGGACAAGAGTCCTAGAATGAAGAGGAAGCTCAAACCTGGATGTGGACAAGAGTCCAAGGTTGGGGGAAGACTTCAGTTTGGGGTAAAGATAAACTCTTAGGGAGTATGTCTTAATTCTACTGAGAGTCCTAGATTAGCAAGAGTCCTAAATCCATTAGGACCGGGTTCCTGTTGGGACTAGGATTGGATTGGCTATAAAAGAGAGGCACCCCCATGGGTCTAAGGTACGTTTTTTATGCTCAAGTTAGTGAGTTAAGTACTTGATTATCCTTGAGAGATATACTGACTTGATCGTCGGAGTTCCCCCGGGTGGTCGAAACCACCGCCGGAGTCTTTTCCTTCTGTGCAGGTTACAAGGAGCCGTCTACTCTGCCTGTGTTCTTCTGCTGAATCACTAAGGAGGGCAGTGTGATCGGAAATTCACTCACACAATTTCATTGGTCAAGTAGCTTTTGTATGAGTTTTTGTATTCAAATTGTAGCTTGTTCACTAATAAAAGAAAGGTAAATTACATTTTGTCCCTTTTATGTTTGATTATTTTTTCATTTTGAAACTTAATTTTTTTTTTCCTTTCCATTTTGATCCTTTATGTTTTAAGTTTTTTCCAACTTATTCCTCAAGCTAATTTGTGTTTAAAATTGAACAGAAAATGTTACGTTAACTATCACATAACATAAAAAATATACTATTATATTGAGATTTGAGTTTGTGTCAGATGTATGAGTTATATATAATAAAATATTTTTATTCGTGGTTATCAATGTGGCATTTTTTTGTTTGATATTGAACATAAATTAGCTTTATGGGTGAACCGAAAAAAACTTGAAACATAAGGAGTTAAAGTGAAAAAAAATAAACTTTAAATGCCAAAGTGAGAAAATAATTAAATATAAAGGAGACAAAGTGTAATTTACCCTAAAAGAAATTACTTTTGACAAAGAACATTACCTTTTATCTTCTTCTTAGATAGGGTGCTATTAGCATTTTTTTTTTTTTTGAAATTCATCCATTGGTGATAACAAAAAATTTAAAATTAACTTGGTCAAGCAAATATATTATAATAAAAATTCTAAAGATTAAGAATATATTAAAAAAAAGATTTAAAAAAAAAAAAAACTAAAACTAAAACTAAAACTAAAATCTTACCACGCAAGTATGGATTATCACGGCATCCATTACCAGTGCACCCACAAGTGAGACAACGATAGGTTGGAATGCTGATTGCTTCCATCGTTCTATACTTCCTCTTATTTGCCACAAAACCAAAGTAGCAACTCTTCTATATTTATAGTTGAATGGGTAGTCAACAAAATTGTATAGAATTATTATATGAGAATTGTTGCTCAAGGTAAAAAGTTAAACTTAATTTTAAATTTAATGATGTGATAATCAATTAAGATATTAAAAGTAATATTCTCTTTTATATATTTTTAATTATTAATTAATTATATTATTTACACATTATTAAATTTAAAAAATACGTCTACAAAATATAAAATATTAAATCTTATTGTCAAAATTAATTCTAATAATAAAAAATACAACATGACATATACGCTATTTGCCTACAAAAATCACTACTTCCATTGATACTTGGAATGTGGGGAATGAGCAAAAAAAGAAAGTAAAGACTACAAAAAGAATAAGAATTGACTAGAATAGAGAATGCTACAAAAGTGGTGGCAAATATGTCATTTTGCCTTCAAGGGCTTCTAGAAGCCAATTCAATTTTGAATTGTTCAACTCACGCACCACTATTCTATCTTCTTACACTTGTTTTTTAATTACAATCAATTAAAATTTTTACTCTCTCTTACACTTTTCAATATACCAATTTTACCCCATTTTCAACCTTACCTCTCCTCATACCCCCTTTCATCTCCTCTCTCTCCCCTCCACTTTCCTTTTCTTCTATTTTCCTCGGTCGCCGCCGGTCGCCACTGTCACTACCGCCGACCACCACTGCCACCACCTTCACAGCCATATCATGACCACCACCGTCCGGACCCCAGCCCCGCGATCTCCACCGCGCGAACACTCTTTCCCGACCCAACCATTGTGCGAACTCTTTGCCCCGATCTATCCACCATGTGAATTCTGCACCGCAACCCAGCCATCGCGCGTAAGAGAGAGAGAGAGAGAGAGAGAGATAGACAAAGAGACAAAAAGAGAATTAAGGGTTTCAGAGGTGGTGGATTTGGGTTTTACGGTGGTGGGGGAATTGTAACTGGAAGAAGGGGATGGAGAGGTTCTTAATCAACAAACCACAAACCACAAACCACAAGTTTAGAGATACACACACACACACACATATATTAGGTATAATATAACCACAAAGATGAGGAAGAGCGAGAAAGTACAGGAAGGGATGGTTTTGGGAGAAAAAGGAAAAGGATGAGGGAGATGGAAATAGCAGAGGCACTATGGGAGGTGTTGACGGTGATTGAGGGAGGTGGCGGAAGAAGATGCTTTCAGGGGTGGGTACCGACCCTCTTCTTATTATTCTTCTTCGCAGATGGTTTTCATAGGTGGGGGACGAACAGTCCATCAATGACCCATTTATTGGTCCACTCCATGGATGTTGTTGGGAAACACATGGATCACCATTCCACCCAAATCAAAAAAGGAGGTGACGGAGAGGGAGGGTGGCAACAGTGGAAGAAAGAGAGGTGAGTGCCGGCATTGAGTTGGGTAGGGTGGTGTCGCCGGCGAGTTGGGTAGTGCCAACAGCTATGGTGGCATGAGGTAGAGAGGGTTAGGTGTGTAAAGAAATTAGGGTTTCAATTTTCTAAAATTGGGGGTCTAAAAAGTAATTTTATCAGAGGAGAAAATTATAATAAAAATAAAATAAAAATAGGAGGTGTAAATAGTTGAAATTGTTGCACAAATAGAATTTCCCTTCAAGTTTTTCCTTAAAATGATGTTTGGTTTGAGTTTTTTGAATTCAATTTTTTAAAAATTGAGTTTTTTGATTTTTTCGTTTTTTTTTTTTTAATTTTTAGTAAATATTTTTAAATTTTTTTTAAAAAATTTAATTTTTTTAGAAGCACCTTACTTAGATATATCTAAAAAAGAAAAAAATTATAAAAAATTAATAAATACATAAAAATATAAAAAATATACTGAATTCTTATTATTTATTTATTTTTTTTTGTATTTTTGGTATTTAGTAAATTTTTTAAAAAAAAATTTATAATTTTTTTACTTTTTATGCATATTTATGTTAGGTGTGTCTAAAAAATAAAAAAATTGCTTAAAATATTAAAATAATTTAGTAAAAACAAAAAAATATGAAAAATATGAAAGTAGAATTTTTTGAAAAGTATTTTTAGAAAAATAGAACCAAGCAAGCTAATTACAATTTTTGTGCAGGAAAAACACAATTTTGAACATTTTTTTGTACAATTAAAATCAAGTTTGTGAAGACTAAATAAGTGCACTTTTTGACTTTTCTTGTATTATGTGTAGAAAAAGTAGAGAGAAAATGTTGATTGATGTGACCCAAAAAAGATAAAAAGATAAAATAAATGCACTTTTTTAGTTTAGCCAAACTCGACCTAAATTCTCACGGCTCAGCCACGTCATCGTCTTCTTAGTCTGTTCATTACCAATTACTGAAGAACCACATTAGGTCCAAATTGAAGAAAGAGAAAAATAAAACGAAGGTCGGTGCTTTCTTTTGGAATGGGTGCACTGAATCATCCTTAAATAGGTAAAATCTTCATGTTCGGCCATTCAGTACCAAATAAGATTATTTTGTTCGAACTTTTAAATCTAATCAGTACTAACATAAAAACAAATTGAATATTTATTTTTATGTTTAAAAAAAAAAAACACATAAATTAATAATCATACTTTAATATTTATGTGAATATTTATCTCTTCTTTGATGGGTTACTTCAAAAAATAGTTTTAATTAGTATTCTCATCTATTGTTTGATTTTATTTAAATTTTCTTCTATTTGCAAGTAATAACAAAATAAGAAAACAATGATATTGATGATAATAGTGAATTTTGATGGAATGGATCGGAGTTTTGAACTGAAGATGAAAAAGAAGAAAAAATAATTAAAACTTGGAAAAAATATGAAAATATGAAGAATACATATACATGATTAGGGTGTGTTATGAGAAAATATATATATATTTTTTATTATAAGGTTTAGTATGTATTTTTCTTTATTTGTAAATTTACATTATGATATAATAGGAACTAAAATTTCAAAATTTTAATCAAACATAGTGAGTTATTTTTTCAGCGACTCAAAATTGCATGCCTAAAATTCAAGTGTTTCAAGCTCAAGTTAAAGCCTTTCAAGGCCGTAAAAAATAAATAATCAACTAAGTCCTAAAAAATTAATTACCAAGTTAATCTTGGCATTAGAAATTTAGCCCTTTTAAGGTCAGCAAGTTTAATTGCCACCATAGTAGTCGTAAAAGAAATCCAATGTGGATTAAATTGATTAAAATCAACTTTGACAATTTATGCTTTGTCAAAATAAAATTAAATTTTGAATCATTCATCTTTTCAAATTTAAACCCAAGCTCTTTTAGAACTACGGCAGATTTGATTTCGATTCAAACTTGTTTCCTGATTCGGAATCCATTCTATTAGGTGCAGTCACAAAATCAAATTTCCAAAATCCAAACTAAATTCCAAGTTCCGATGAACTATGTTGACTTGATTTTGAATGAAATTTGATTTCGATTCAAACTTGTTTCCTGATTCGGAATCCATTCTATTAGGTGGAGTCACAAAATCAAATTTCCAAAATCCAAACTAAATTCCAAGTTCTGATGAACTATGTTGACTTGATTTTGAATGAAACATGTGTTGGGATATATTTTTTTAGTAGAGTATGAGACCTAATTGATTTGTTAAAAGAATTTTAATTTGGTTTGGTTTGAGTATAATATATTTTATATATTATATCTAATTTTTTGTAAGCCCAATATGTATTTAATATTCATTTTGATAGCAGTTAGGGTTTTTATATATCAAAGCCCAAGACTTAACCTCATATATATATATATATATATGGGGTCTTTTGGGAAGTATTACCCATCTTTTAGTTTTTTTTACCTATTTTAGGTCACATTATCTTTCACATTTTTTACTCAAAAAAAAAAAAAAAAAACAAAATAGACTAAAAAAGTCAAAAAAAATTAACTTTTTACCAACTTTCCAAAACACTCATATATATATATATATATATATATTCTTCCAGAGAGTGTGGCTGCTACATATTGATACATCAATTCGGTGGAAGAAAAGTTTGGGTTAGCTTCAGTTTTTTTTGTTGACAATTTTGGCTGATTTGGGCTGTTATTTTGGGTCTTCTACAACTCTGTTTCAAAAAATTTTATTCATCTATTTGATGAGGTTTTTCCTCTTGATTATTTATAATTATTTAGAATTCACCTAAGGGTGGTTTTATGAAACCATTCGTGTCTCGTTTGTAATCGTTTAGAAACTTTTTGGTTGATAGTGGAATCGGATTTCAATTCCGTGGACATATCTCACATTGAGGGAACCACGTAAAAATTCGTGTGTCGTTGGTTTAATTTTTCCGCATTAGTTTTTATTCCTATTACTTGATTTACTTGTGAAAAATAATATATTTTTCCAAACAATTGATATCAAAACTTACAGTTTATTTAGGTTTATTTATTTGTAAATCAATGGAGGGGAATGTTGGTCGTGCGTGTAGTTTCAATGGAAGCAATTGGATAACTTGGAAAACTAAAATAAAAGACCTATTATTTTGTAAAGATTTGTATGAGCCTATTAAGGGTGATAGTTGCAAATCTGATTATATGAAAGATGATAAATGGAAGAGCCTTAATCGAAAAGCTATTGGTGTTATTCGTCAATGGATTGATGACAGTGTGTTTCATTATGTTGTTACTAAAATTTCAGCACATGATTTATGGAAAAAAAATTAGAAGACCTTTATGACAGAAAATCAACCACAAATAAAGCTTTTTTGTTTCGTAAGTTAGTTAATTTAAAATATAAAAAGGGCAGCCCTATTCCAGAACATTTGAATGAAATAAAAAGTATTGTTAACCAACTTGCTTCCGTAAAAATTATTTTTGATCATGAGTTGCAGGCTTTGATGCTACTTAGTTCTTTATCTGAAAGTTGGGAGACTTTGGTTGTGACAGTTAGTAATTCGGCGCTCGATGGAGTTGTCACAATGAACCAAGTCACTAGTAGCTTGTTGAATGAAGAAACTAGAAGAAAATCAGCGAGTTCCTCTCATTCAGACGCATTTGTTATGAGAGGTCGAAGCAAAACAAGGGGGAGGAGAAAGACTCATCATGGTCGTTATCAAAACCATGACAAATTAAGAGATGGTTCTTTTTCAAAGAAAGACATTGAGTACTATTATTATCATGAGAAAGGGCACATGACCCGGGAATGCTGAAAACTCAAGAACAAGGAGAAAAGGCGTGTCAAAAGTGTGGATAAGAAGTAAGAAAACACAACGGCGGTTATTTACCAATGGTGATCTCATGGTCGTTTGTGAAGATGATTGTATCAATTTTGTGGGCCAAGAGAGCAATTGGGTAATTGATTCTAGTGCTTCTTTTCATGTGACTTCTCAAGTTGATTTCTTCACTACCTACACCAAAGGAGATTATGGTTCTATTTTAATAGGTAATGAAGGTTTGTCCAAGATTATTGGCATGGGTGATCTTTACTTAGAAACAAATTTGGACTGCAAGTTGTTGCTTAAAGATGTGAGGTATGTTCCTACATTCGCCTTAATTTGATCTCTACCGGGAAGCTAGATGATGAAGGCTTCAACAACAAATTTGGTGATGGAATATGGAAGCTCACAAAGGGTTCTTTAGTGGTGGCTAAGTGCAAGAAGACTCATACACTTTATTCGATGCAAGGAAAAATTTGTAAAGGTGTTGTCAATGCACTTGAACATGATACTTCTACGGAATTGTGGCACAAGCAGCTTGGCCATATGAGTGAAAAGGGGTTACAAGTTTTGTTCAAGAAAGAGCTTCTACCCGGTTTGAAAGGTGCACATTTTAAAACTTGTGTTCATTGTTTGGCGGGTAAACAACGTAGAGTTTCTTTTCATAAAAATGTTGCTTCTAGAAAAGAAAATGTTTTGGAGTTGATTCATTTGGATGTTTGTGGTCCTTTGAAAGTTAAAACACATAGTGGTGCACTTTATTTTGTTACTTTCATCGATGATTATTCAAGAAAAGTTTAGACTTTTATACTAAAAACTAAAGATCAAGTTTTAGATGTATTTAAGCATTTTCAGGCCATGGTTGAGAGAGAAACATGGCAAAAATTGAAGAACATCTGAACTGACAATAGTGGTGAATCCATTGGGTCATTTGATGAGTATTGTCATAGCCAAGGTATTTAGCACCAAAAGACAGTTAAGAAGACTCCTCAACAAAATGGCATTTCCCGAGATGATGAACCGCACCATTGTGGAAAGAACCAGGTGTCTGCTTTCACATGCTAAATTGTCAAGATCCTTTTGGGGTGAGGCAATGGGGACAGCAGTTGACGTGATTAATTTGTCTCTTTCCTATCCTTTGAATAGTGATGTTCCAGAAAAAGTTTGGACCGACAAAGATGTGTCTTATGAGCATTTGAGAGTGTTTGGTTGCCGAGCCTTTGTTCACATTCCAAAAGATGCGAGGTCCAAGCTTGATAGTAAGTCAAGACAATGTATTTTTCTTGGTTATGGGCGTGATGAATTTGGTTAAAAATTATGGGATCCGGTCGACAAGAAAGTCATTCAAAGCTGTAATGTTGTGTTTTTTTGAAGACCAAACAATTGAAGATTTTGGCAAAGGTGATCAACTGGAGCCAAAACTAGTAATTTCATTGACATGGATCCATCTCCTTCATCTTCAGTTGATGATGAAATGCTCCAAAATAACCCAACATAAATTAGGTACATTAACCAACATCCACTAAGGAATAATAGCAAAACACCAACCTTTACACCATTAATCAATAAGGTTTGTACAAAAGCCCCACATGCAAATTATACATTCAGTGGTATAAAAATACATGAATCTATAGCATGTAGAACATCAAATCCCAAAAAATAATAAAATTCCCTCATGGGCTTACAATTTCCGAGGTTTAAGCCCGGTTACACAAATATAGTTTCATGAACCCATATATTTGTAGCCCTTAGCTAGCAAAATAAATCACAACAAAAAGAGAGTCATTTACTCTTCACAAAATGTGTCCACACCCTCAACTCGGCGGGATCACCACATCTTTTCCTATACCAAAATCCCATAGGGGTGAGCATAAAGCCCAGTAGAGAATTCTTAACAAAGTATATATATTTATGCAAGATTTCCGATATTAAATGCAAATGCCATGCAATGCCAATTAAAAGAGGATTTCATTTACATGCCTTAAAAAAAATCACTATGTTCTACAATAGTTTGAAATCTCAATAATTTCTGAAAGTTTCAATTTTATTCAATGGGGTGGTAAATACGACTCAGGTAATCCCTAGGTTGGTGTCTGCAAGTAGGCTTAACTAGCATTACCAAAAACCCTACTTTACCGGTTGCTAACCGGAACGAAAGTGGTACTTCCTCCGCACGTGTTTTTGGTCTTTCACCCTGGACACTCAGGCCAATTTAATCCATTTCATCTACACCTCCTATCCAGACTCACCAACGTATTTATCCCAAAACATTTCGATAATTCCCATTTCAAAATATTCTTTTCTCAATGTAAACGTTCCAAACTCAATTCAAAATATGTAATTTTTAATTGAAAGATGATGTAATGCAATAATTAACAATGCTTCATAACAATTCTCATCTTTAAGTATCTCAACAACAACACAAAGTTAACCAAAATTCCCACTTTTCCTCCCTTCAACATTAATTCAGAAAATGCCACATGTTTAATTAAGTCTAACAACACGTAGCAACCTTTCCAAATCACAATTCTCATAATTCATGGAACTCAACAATGTGTCAATTCATTACTACATGTATATGCATTTAACAACAATTTCAAGTATGGTCTCCAAAACCCCCTATACATCAAGAAGTTATCATATTTGCAACAACAATATAAAATTCTCACTCATTCTTTCATTTAATTCAAGAAAAATCCATCAATCCCCACATTTTTCCAAAACCCGCAATTTTCTAGGTTTTTCACAAAAACCCCAACATTACCTCATCTCTTTACAAAACCTCACTAAATACATCAATCTCAACCCATGTGGTTCAACACTTTAAGAAAATCTTTAAAAAGAACTAAAGATGGATTTCTTCTTACATGGCCATCAATTTCTTGAGCCAAAAACCAATTTTCAGAATAAACAAAGGAGAACTCTCAAAATCAACCAAAAACTTGCAAAAACATATATATAACTCTAAGTAATTCCCTACCTCAAGCTTTGAAAGAGAAAATGAGATGAAACCCTAAAAATTGATGGTGCCAAAACACAATCTCCACCGTACACAATGTAGCTCTAGAGGAGCTTTTCAACCTTGATGAAGGAACTTGGGTTAAAGATGCAATGAATCCAAGAAGATCAAGAGTTTGAAGGGTTTTGGTGTATGAAATGTAAAAAGAAGGGAGAGTAGTGTATTTTTAGTGAGAGAGTGATATAAGAAAAGTGAAACACACAGCCCAAAAAGAGAAGAAAAACAGAGCTTCATGGACTCAGGCCCGTCCGCACGTGCGACACTTGCCCTTGCCCGTACGGAGCGTGCCTCCCGCACGTGTGGCTCTGATCCTTGCACGTGTGGCACCTTCCGCACCTCCCCTTCCTCAGCTGTATATAATGCAGTGTGCAATCTTCCAAAGCTCACACTTCCCTGCACATGCGGCCCTATCCTGTACGTGCAACCCAAGTCCCCGCACGTGTGGCCCTGGTCCTCCATCCAGAATTTTTCCAATTCAATTCCCAACACTCCAGACTGGATCATGCACCCTCCGAAACAAGAGAAATTTTGTACCGGAATAGACACGAGCAAAACCTTGCGGAAAACCCCCAAACACAATAAACCCAACGATTAACAAGTCCTAAGTTAAACCAACACCCCAACAAGATAATTCCAAGGTTAAACAAAGGAAAATGAAATGAATAGGACACCCGGTCATCACAGATGATGAAAATTGAGAAGATGTACAGCCACCTATTGAAGATGTCCAGGATAATGCTAATCCTAATGAAGTCGAGCTAGAAATTGAGGAAGAGCATCTAACTCAAGAACCGCTACCATAACATGAGCTGAGGAAATCTACAAGGGATCGACAACCTTCAAGAATGTATCCTCCTAATGAATTTGTGTTGATTTTCGATCAAGGGGAGCCTGAGAGTTACCAAGAAGCAATTGAGCATGCAAAGAAAGGTGATTGGAAAAAGGCCATGGAAGATGGGATGAATTCCTTACTTGAAAATCACACTTATGATTTAGTAAAGTTGCCTAAGGGGAGGAAAATTCTTAAAAATAAGTTAGTCTTCAAATTGAAGAATGATGGCAGAAATCTGAGGTACAAGACACATCTTGTTCTGAAAGGCTTTAAGCAAAAGAAAGGTATTGGCTTTGATGAGATTTTTTCGTCAGTTGTAAAGATATCTTCTATTCGGGTTGTACTTGGCATGGCCGCAAGTATGAATCTTGAAGTTAAGTAACTTGATGTGAAGACTGCATTTCTTCATAGTGATCTTGGAGAAGAAATTCATATGGAGCAACTAGAGGGTTTTGTGGAGAAAGAGAAAGAGAAATTTGTTTGAAAAGTGAAGAAATATTTGTATGGTCTCAAGCAAGCCCTGCAGCAATGGTACAAAAAATTTGACTCTTTCATGATGAATAATGGTTTTTCTAAAACCACTTCGGACCATTGTGTATTTGTGAAAAAATTTCGGATGGCAAATTTATTATTCTTTTGCTTTATGTTGATGACATGTTAATTATGAGTCAAGATTACACTCTGATTAACAGGTTGAAATTGAAGTTGAGCAAGTCGTTTGCTATGAAATATTTAGGGTCGGCAAAGAAAATACTTGGTATAAAAATTGTTCGTGATCTCAAAGAGGGGCTAATTTGGTTGTCTCTATAAAGCTACATTGAGAAAGTTCTTGAGAGGTTCAACATAGATGAAGCAAAGCCAGCTAGTTGTCCACTTGCAGATCACTTCAAGCTTAGTTCAAATCAATATCCTACAAGTGACAAAGACAATGAAGAGATGCAGAAAATTCCTTTTTGTCACGATCCGCTCCCCGTACCCATGGGTTAAGCATTGTGATGGCCAGTAACTGAAGTTACCTACGACCAATTCTAAAATAAATAAATAAATGCAAGCGAAAGAAATATTTAAATAAGGGTACCAAAATAATGATTGGAGCTTCTATTTTTATTACAAAATATATTGACCAAAAAGGCCGATATTTACATAGAAAAATATCAATAAAAGTGCTGTGTGTGTGTCTATTCCGCAGCCCCGCATCTAAGACTTTCCAAAAGCTATTTCCTGAAAATTGGTAAACAACTATAAGCACATGGCAGAGTGAGAAATATTATACCAAGAGTATAAGGGATACGAAATAACCATGGATCGTTAGTTAGGCCAAAACGTTTACATAACAAATCATTTAAGTAGCAGAAACTGAAATATAGATATTATATAAATATATAACTGTAACCACGGTACAGAACAGAGGTCACAGAAGTGACAGTCATAACAGAGGTACGGATTCAAGAGGTGGCTCCCACAATAGTGTAGTACTTAGCTCCGTACAGCACTTTGGTCCGCACAGAACAGAGGTCAATGGATCCATGACAGACAGAGGACCACAAAGTGATCAAACAGAGGCCAATGGTTATTTAAGTCCCCCAAGGCGTGAGACTTCCGTGGTGGTACTTACAAAACATAATTGTATATAAGGTCATAACCAAATATTCTTTAAAATATAAACAAACATATCCATGGGTTTCCTTTTAAACAAATAGGGTTCGGAAATTAAACCACGTAATTGAAACCTTTATAAAACATAACTTTTATTAATATACTAATAAAACATAACTTGTATAAAACAGATTTTCGTAAGTCAAAACATAAGTAAAATACATTTTGGTAACTCAAAGCATAATATAACTCACCTTAACTTTAATACCTTACTCTTTCTTTTCACTATTAAGGACCGTTTCAACTTCCACTATTCTTTCATTCCTTTCCTCTCTTTTTTTTCTTTCTTTCTCTTTTCTTTTCTTCTTTTCTTTTATTTCTATTTCTCCTTTTTTTTCTTCTTTCAGCCGAATCACCTCCCTCCATATAGAGAGGTGAACCCACTCTTCAATTAACACGCGTTCCTCCCCAATTCAATCTGCAGATTCGACTATAATTATATAGATTCGTTCCTATCCTTAATAGATATTTAAGATAATTACCTTTTGACCCAATATTTTAATATAATTATATAAATAATTTAATTCATAAGTAAATTACATTTTATCGTATACCAACATAAAATTAATTATTTCTTTTACTACCACACTCATTATTATTATTATTTTATTATCTATCTTATTATTATTTATATTTTGATCCCTAAACTTTTAATAATTATATTATTTTACAAAATCACACATAATAATATATAATAAATTATATATTTTTTGAACTGAGATTAAATAATATTAGTATAAATTCTACAGAATAATTAAAAATCTGGATTGTTACAATCTTCATTCCTTTGAAAATTTCGTCCTCGAAATTTGTCATGGGTGTAAGCTATCCGCTGCGCACTCTGATAAATATATATATATAAGATGATTAATCTGATAGAAAATAGTACCTTAAAAAAAAACTTTACCAAAAATAACTCACTGTCTAGTTGTCAAAACTGGGTTTGGGCTAAAATGAGAAATAATGGACGACTTTAAAAACTTTTCACTTGTTTTGTTTATGATAAAAATAGATAAAAATAAGAACACAATGACAGAATTATATGCAAGAATTGAAAATTTTGAGATGAACTTTTTATTGATGGGAAATAGTTTCAAAATTAGTATCTTTAAAATTTGAACTCACTTTTTTTATAAAAAAAAAACATCAAAATAATTTTTTTTTTGAATACTGAACTGAAAATTATATGGATTTAATTATATTATAATTTTGGTAGGTGTTTGAGCCCGACATCCTTCTTTTCTTGTCCTTCTTTTACTATAACAAATATAAATTATATCTAATATCCTTTACAAATTAGGCACACTAAAAAACAAAATTTATTATATGTATATAATCATATAAAATTATAATATAATTAAATCGACGAATAAAATATATAATTCGGTACTAATTATCCGCTATCCTACTTCTTAAATGTGCATGTGTCCTATGCTCCAATGATGATTTTTTTTTTGTAAACCATTACTCTGATACCATTTGTCACGACCCGCTCCCTGTACCCATGGGTTAAGCATCGTGATGGCCAGTAACTGAAGTTACCTACGGCCAATTCTAAAATAAATAAATAAACGCAAGCGAAAGAAATATTTAAATAAGGGTACCAAAATAATCATTAGAGCTTCTATTTTTATTACAAAATATATTGACCAAAAATGCCGATATTTACATAGAAAAATATCAATAAAAGTGCTGTGTGTGTGTCTATTCCGCAGCCCCGCATCTAAGACTTTCTAAAAGTTATTTCCTGAAAATTGGTAAACAACTATGAGCACATGGCAGAGTGAGAAATATTATACCAAGAGTATAAGGGACACGAAATAACCATGGATCGTTAGTTAGGCCAAAACGTTTACATAACAAATCATTTAAGTAGCAGAAACTGAAACATAGATATTATATAAATATATAACCATAACCACGGTATAAAACAGAGGTCACAGAAGTGACAGTCAGAACAGAGGTACGGATTCTAGAGGTGGCTCCCACAATAGTGTAGCACTTAGCTCCGCACAGCACTTTGGTCCGCACAAAACAGAGGTCAATGGATCCATGACAGACAGAGGACCACAAAGTGGTCAAACAGAGGCCAATGATTATTTAAGTCCCCCAAGGCGTGAGACTCCCGTGGTGGTACTTACAAAACATAATTGTATATAAGGTCATAACCAAATATTCTTTAAAATATAAACAAACATATCTATGGGTTTCCTTTTAAACAAATAGGGTTCGGAAATTAAACCACGTAATTGAAACCTTTATAAAACATAACTTTTATTAATATACTAATAAAACATAACTTGTATAAAACAGATTTTCGTAAGTCAAAACATAAGTAAAATACATTTTGGTAACTCAAAGCATAATATAACTCACCTTAACTTTAATACCTTACTCTTTCTTTTCACTATCAAGGACCGTTTCAACTTCCACTATTCTTTCATTCCTTTCCTCTCTTTCTTTTCTTTCTTTCTCTTTTCTTTTCTTCTTTTCTTTTCTTTCTGTTTCTCCTTTTTTTTCTTCTTTCAGCCGAATCACCTCCCTATATATAGGGAGGTGAACCCACTCTTCAGTCAACACGCGTCCCTCCCTAATTCAATCTGCAGATTCGACTATAATTATATAGATTCGTTCCTATCCTTAATAGATATTTAAGATAATTACCTTTTGACCCAATATTTTAATATAATTATATAAATAATTTAATTCATAAGTAAATTACATTTTATCGTATACTAACATAAAATTAATTATTTCTTATACTACCACACTCATTATTATTATTATTATTAATATTATCTATCTTATTATTATTATTTATATTTTGACCCCTAAACTTTTAATAATTATATTATTTTACAAAATCACACATAATAATATATAATAAATTATATATTTTCTGAACTGAGATTAAATAATATTAGTATAAATTCTACAGAATAATTAAAAATATGGATTGTTACAATCTTCATTCCTTTGAAAATTTCGTCCTTGAAATTTGTCATGGGTGTAAGCTATCCGCTGCGCACTCTGATAAATATATATATATATATATATAAGATGATTAATCTGATAGAAAATAGTACCTTAAAAAAAAACTTTACCAAAAATAACTCACTGTCTAGTTGTCAAAACTTGGTTTGGGCTAAAATGAGAAATAATGGACGACTTTAAAAACTTTTCACTTGTTTTGTTTGTGATAAAAATAGATAAAAATAAGAACACAATGACAGAATTATATGCAAGAATTGAAAATTTTGAGATGAACTTTTTATTGGTGGGAAATAGTTTCAAAATTAGTATCTTTAAAATTTGAACCCACTTTTTTTTTTAAAAAAAAACATCAAAATAAATTTTTTTTTGAATACTGAACTGAAAATTATATGGATTTAATTATATTATAATTTTGGTAGGTTCTTGAGCCCGACATCCTTCTTTTCTTGTCCTTCTTTTACTATTACAAATATAAATTATATCTAATATCCTTTACAAATTAGACACACTAAAAAAAAAATTGATTATATGTATATAATCATATAAAATTATAATATAATTAAATCGACGAATAAAATATATAATTCGGTACTAATTATCCGCTATCCTACTTCTTAAATGTGCATGCGTCCTATACTCCAATGATAATTTTTTTTTTTTTGTAAAC
This sequence comes from Camellia oleifera, assembly GCA_022316695.1. Taxonomy (NCBI): domain Eukaryota; kingdom Viridiplantae; phylum Streptophyta; class Magnoliopsida; order Ericales; family Theaceae; genus Camellia; species Camellia oleifera. Next base: position 160,912,197 of record CM039305.1, read on the forward strand.
CATTGCTCTGATACCATTTGTCACAACCCGCTCCCCGTACCCATGGGTTAAGCATCGTGATGGCCAGTAACTGAAGTAATCTACGGCCAATTCTAAAATAAATAAATAAACGCAAGCGGAAGAAATATTTAAATAAGGGTACCAAAATAATCATTGGAGTTTCTATTTTTATTACAAAATATATTGACCAAAAAGACCGATATTTACATAGAAAAATATCAATAAAAGTGCTGTGTGTGTGTCTATTCCGCAGCCCCGCATCTAAGACTTTCTAAAAGTTATTTCCTGAAAATTGGTAAACAACTATAAGCACATGGCAGAGTGAGAAATATTATACCAAGAGTATAAGGGATACGAAATAACCATGGATCGTTAGTTAGGCCAAAACGTTTACATAACAAATCATTTAAGTAGCAAAAACTGAAATATAGATATTATATAAATATATAACTGTAACCACGGTACAGAACAGAGGTCACAGAAGTGACAGTCATAACAGAGGTACGGATTCAAGAGGTGGCTCGTACGGATTCTAGAGGTGGCTCCCACAATAGTGTAGTACTTAGCTCCGCACAGCACTTTGGTCCGCACAGAACAGAGGTCAATGGATCCATGACAGACAGAGGACCACAAAGTGGTCAAACAGAGGTCAATGGTTATTTAAGTCCCCCAAGACGTGGGACTCCCGTGGTGGTACTTACAAAACATAATTGTATATAAGGTCATAACCAAATATTCTTTAAAATATAAACAAACATATCCGTGGGTTTCCTTTTAAACAAATAGGGTTCAGAAATTAAATCACGTAACTGAAACTTTTACAAAACATAACTTTTATTAATATACTAATAAAACATAACTTGTATAAAACAGATTTTGGTAAGTCAAAACATAAGTAAAATACATTTTGGTAACTCAAGGTATAATATAACTCACCTTAACTTTAATACCTTACTCTTTCTTTTCACTATCAAGAACTCTTTCAACTTCCACTATTCTTTCATTTCTTTCCTCTCTTTCTTTTCTTTCTTTCTCTTTTCTTTTCTTCTTTTCTTTTCTTTCTGTTTCTCCTTTTTTTTCTTCTTTCAGCCGAATCACCTCCTTATATATAGGGAGGTGAACCCACTCTTCAGTCAACACGCGTCCCTCCCCAATTCAATATGTAGATTCGACTATAATTATATAGATTCGTTCCTATCCTTAATAGATATTTAAGATAATTACCTTTTGACCCAATATTTTAATATAATTATATAAATAATTTAATTCATAAGTAAATTACATTTTATCGTATACCAACATAAAATTAATTATTTCTTTTACTACCACACTCATTATTATTATTATTATTATTATCTATCTTATTATTATTTATTTTTTGACTCCTAAACTTTTAATAATTATATATTTTACAAAATCACATATAATAATATATAATAAATTATATATTTTCTGAACTGAGATTAAATAATATTAGTATAAATTCTACAGAATAATTAAAAATTTGGGTTGTTACACTTATGCTTCAACGATTGGTTCTTTGATGTACGCCATGGTTTGTACAAGGCTGGATATTGCTTATGCCGTTGGTATGGTGAGTCGTTTTCTCTCTAATCCGAGTAAAGAACATTGGGCAGTGGTAAAATGGATTCTAATGTATCTTCGAGGGACTTCGAAGGTGTGTTTGTGTTTTGGGGATGGTAAGCCGATGCTTGATGGGTTCACGAATTCTAACATGGCCGATGATGTTGATTCTAGGAAATCTACTTCATGGTATTTGATGACATTTGCAGGGGGAGCTGTGGCATGGCAATCTAAATTATGAAAATGTGTTACTGAAACTGAATTTATTGCCATTACGGAAGCTTGCAAAGAAGAGTTATAGTTGAAGAAATGTTTGCAAGAGTTGGGTTTGAAGCAAGAAAGGCATGTGCTTTATTGTGATAGTCAAAGTGCTATTCATTTGAATAAAAAATTTACTTTTCATTCGAGATCAAAACACATTGATGTGAGATACCATTCGATTTGTGATGTGTTAGATTCAAAATTGTTGCAACTCAAAAAGGTTCACACGAATGATAATATTTCGGATATGTTGACTAAGACTTTGTCGAGGGACAAACATTTGAAGTGTCGAACTTTGGCAGGTATGGTTGATGTCTCCACCTAAGTTGATAGGGGGAGAATTGTTAGGGTATATCTCCTTAGTGGAGTATGAGACAAAATTGGTTTGTTAAAAGAATTTTAATTTGGTTTGGTTTGGGTATAATATATTTTATATATTATATCTAATTTTTTCGAAGCCCAATAAGTATTTAATATTCAGTTTGGTAACAGTTAAGGTTTTTATATATCAAAGCCCAAGACTTAACCCCGTATATATATATATGTGTGTGTGTATATATATTGTTTATTCTTCCAGAGAGTGTGGCTGCTACATATTGATACATCAATTCGGTGGAAGAAAAGTTTGGGTTACCTTTAGTTTTTTGTTGACAATTTCGGTTGATTTGGATTGTTATTTTGGATCTTCTACAATTCTGTTTCAAAGATTTTTGTTCATCTATTTGATGAGGTCTTTCCTCTTGATTATTTGGAATTCACCTAAGGGTGGTTTTGTGAGACCATTCGTGTCTCATTTGTAAACGTTTGGAAACTTTTTGGTTGATAGTAGAATCGAATTTCAATCCCGTGGACGTACCTCACATTGAAAGAGCCACGTAAAAATTCTTGTGTCATTGTTGATTTAATTTTTCTGCATTAGTTTTTATTCCCATTACTTGATTTACTTATGGGAAATCATATATTTTCCCTAACAACTTGTTCTTTGGATACTTAAACAGCCTATTCCATTGGGTGAAGTCACAAAACTCTATGAACTCAAATGTTCACTAAAATTCCAAACTCTCAAAAATCAGAGTCATATTCATGTATGAACTCCAACCGACTTGATTCTGTTTCAAATTTGTTCTTTAATCTGGATATGTAGACAACCCATTCCATTAGGTGCAATCATAATCATTGTGAACTCAAATTGAGAGCTTAAAAATGAAGTATTGAAGATGATTATTGTTTTCTATCAAATTTGGTGAAAAGTAAAATTTGAGATAAGAGGAGAATTTTTAAGAAGATTTTGATAAAAATTTAATGAAAGAATTATAGTAATTCATATCAAATTAAATTTTTTACTTAAATTTATAATTAAATTAGATATAAAAATAAATAAAAAAATAGTGAAGGGTTGGAGATGCTCTACTATACCAATCACCATTTCTTAAAAATCTACTCATTATCCCATAACCAACATGAAATTTAATTCGCAAAATAATAATTGTTAGTAACTGCTATTTGGATTTTAATTTTAGTTTTTTATTTATTAACAAATTACAAAAATAAAATTATATTTTATTTATATAGAATAAATAAACCTATATAGTGAAGCAAGACTGTTTTTCAAAATATATTAGAGATACATTTAATTTTAATAATCTAAATCAATCCTAAGTATATATATTAATGGTTCAGATATATTTAGTTCTCGCTCAAACATTTCTCTCCCTAACCACGTCTGTCCACGTTCCCCCGCCCCCCGCCTCCCACCTTCCTTCTCTATCTCTCTTTCACTCTCTGTTCTTCTTGAGTACTTTTCATTTAGAAGTGTAAAAATAGCCTGCGGCCCGGGGTGGGCCTGGGCCCGAGCCCAGCTCGAGACCCTGGGCCATCATTTAAAAGCTTAGCTCGCCTGTCCCGGCCAATGGCCTAGCCCATTGGCTCGCTTAAGGCCTACCCGAGGCCTTGCCCGTCGGCTTGCCTGAGGTCCAGTGTCTTTTTTAGTGGAAAATAATAAAATTTTGATAGAAAAAATTTTAAAAAACAAAAAAAACATGGTTGGGCCCATCTAAGGCCCGAATACCCCTAGACCTGGGCTTGGGCCTGGGCCTAATTTTTTTCCCCATGGGTCGGCCTGGCCCAACCCAAATTTTAGCGGGAGCCCACGAGGCCTGATATGAGTCGGGTTGGGCCGGGCCAGATTTACACCCCTATTCTCATCTCTCTTTCACAGATACCTCTCTCTCTCTTTTAAAACTTTTCTCTCTTTCTCCTATCTCTTTCATACGCTACTCTCTCTTCTTTTGCAATGACCACTACCATTGCAACACTGACAACCACCGGCCACCTCTCTTTTCCCTCGCCAGAGACCCAAACCCGAACCCTCTACTCCTATCCTCTTCCCCCTCTCTCAGCCACAACCTCAATCCTTTCATCTCTCGCTCCCTCATCTCCCTTCATTACTTTAGGGCTTTGTTTTGCAACAGACCCATACCATTTTAGGGCTTTGTTTTGCAACAGGCCCATACCTTCTTCTAGCAATGTACTCTATTTTTTTAGGGGTTTTCCTGTTTGGTCGAAGTATGTTCCGAGCATCAGCTTCAAAACAGATAATGAACCTTTCAAGGTCTCTTTCTCTCTCTCTCTCTCTCTCTCTCTCTTAAGATTTTGTAAATTAAGCCATTACAGAGATGCAAAGGTTTACCCAAATTTTTTTTCCAAATGATGAAGGATGAGAAGTTGTTTGAGTCTCAAGGTGGTCCTATCATCATCTCCCATGTGTGGCTTTTCGTGTTTCTTTGCCTCTTTATATTTGCTGTGTTATGGTGATTTTTCCATGATAAAGTTTATATTTTTGTCTGAATTTGTATATGATGCGGTGGAATAAAATAGATATCATTCTAGAATAGGTGTTTCCATAATAAAGTTTACAAGCTACACCTCAGATCCTTCACAAATCCAATTAATGGTATCATCTCTCTCTTATTTTGGTTTCTATAAATGGGTGTTTTCTATAGGTTTATTTTCTATGGTTTATCTTTATTTGGGTTTTTATGAAATGGTTCTTTTAATGCCTTTGGTTCAATTCTAGGCATCATTTACTTTTGTTGCATTGTCTGGTTACTGAGAATTTAAAGAAAAAAAGGGAAAAACAAGTAGAAATTTCCAACTCTAGAGCAGGAACTGAACTACTTGACATGATTCTCACCAAAATAATCTCTTTTTCTTTCTCTTTCTGCTCTGTTTTGTTACCCAAAAAAGGTGCAAAATAAAAACATTTGAATGTGTTCTGAATGTATTAACTATAAGACCATTACATGGTTGGTCCAATTGATTCAGGGTGCTAGCATATGCTTAAATGAATTTTATTTGTGACATGGTACTAGATGTGCTCCTGTTATGCTGATGGAGCAATGAGTGATTTGATTGTTTCATTAAACATCATTTTCTTGAGTGGAAGGTTGGAATATGATGTTGTTTACTCCAAATCTAAACAGAGCCTAGAGCTGGTTGTTCCCTTTTAAAAACCAACCTTCTTTTTGTGCTTCCCTCCCTGCTACCTACCTAAGAATCCAGATGTGACTTCTCTTATAGCCAGTTTGGTACAGGGGAAACTCATCTGTCCTTTCCTCTTTGCACTCAACTGATTTATCATATGGGTTGGGCGTACAAGGGGTTATAATGGGGTCATGTGGCCTTCCAATTTTTGGGGAGCAAAACCATGTAGAAACGAGATAGCACTTTAATTTTTAGGAGGACATGATTGATTTGTAAACACTTTTATAGGCAAGTTTATTGGTAACTGTTTGTGACAAAAAAAATACACTATTGTATACCATCTTAGCAATTTTGACCTTTTGCTTACATTGTTGCTTTTGAAATAGTATAATAGCTTCAATAAAGCAGTTATATTTTCATATATATGATTGCTTATCAGGGGATGATTTCAATGCTTTCTTGTGAAATAGATTGTTAAATTGATTATTAGGGGATGATTTCAATGCTTGATTTTGGTTGTTAATTTGATAGAACCTTTTGTAGGTCTCATGAGGAAATGTCTCTGAAGATGATAATAGCAACTTTCTGGCCTTTGAGTTCTGCTTGGCTTCTGAAAAATCTTGTATTGATTAGTTTTGGGCATAAATAAAAATAATACATAAGTTTATTAGTAGCATAATCATTAGACAAATTTTTAGAGACTATTTATGTCATGACCCGAACCTGCCCCTATAAATTAAGGTCATAACCGACCAGTAATCATGAGATTACCTACGACCTCAAACTTGATATCAATTAAAAATTAATAATATGGGGCCAGATGTGGAAGCAAACTTAAAAATTTTGTCCAATGAGCTATGCTTACATGGCATACCAAAACATTTCACATATACCTAATAATAACTCACGCCACATATCGGTAGTTAACATCTTATATACCCAGGATCATTCAAACACATAGTCAATTAAACCAAAAACTTATACACATAAACGGTCAACCATGACCAATAGAAATAGCAAAAGATTATAAACAAAGCCTCTTGTGTGAGGCACCTAGGCTGACTTCACAAAACTCGGGTTCCTTTCTTAAATTCCACTAAGGCTGGGGTTGAACGTCCCTTTGCTCACCTACATACATATAAATAAGAATGAGCTAACGCCCAGTAAATAATATCAAAATAAAGAGGTTACCGAATGAGATTCGTTTATAAATAAGTCATACTTATAATGTAAACATTTGAACCACTATTCTCATTCACATCAGATTTACAAATCTTAACAAAGCAAAACGACCTCAGGTCCAATTCTTATATAAAACAAAACGACCTTGGGTTCGTCTATACATAACGACCTTTGGTCCAATTCAAATCATTATTCAAAACGACCTTTGGTCCAATTCAAACATATCATACAGCCTCGGGCCCAATTCAAACATATTAGGCGTATCAAACGGCCTCGGGCCCATTCTCTTTATATTCATATCTACGTGTATTTCATGTTCATGATCATGATCCCTTTTCATTCAAACAACCTTTGGCCCATTATGCTCATGTTCTAACGGCCTTTGGCCCATTCTCTTCATATTCATATCTATGCGTATTTCATGTTCATGATCATGATTTTGATCATGATCCCTTTTCATTCAAACGGTCTTTGGCCCATTACGCACATGTTCTAATGGCCTTTGGCCCATTCTCTTCATATTCATATCTATGCGTATTTCATGTTCATGATCATGATCCCTTTTCATTCAAACGGCCTTTGGCCCATTACGCTCATGTTCTAACGGCCTTTGGCCCATTCTCTTTATATTCATATCTATGCGTATTTCATATTCATGATCATGATCCATTTTCATTCGATCATGATCTCTTTTCATTCAAATGGCCTTTGGCCCATTACGCTCATGTTCTAACGGCCTTTGGCCCATCATCATTATATTCAAACGGCCTTTGGCCCATCTTTATATTCAAACATATCAAATGGCAAACGGCCTTAGGCCCAATTCGGATATATCAAATGTATCAAACGACCTCATACAAAATTAGGCATATAGAATACTCATTCATATTTTAAATCAACAAATCCATGAAGCTAATACAGAAGTAGCATTTGAAAAGTAACATACTTGAAAATATCTTTATTAAGATATTATTTACAGTGATCTACCGGTTGGTTTGCCCTTGTGCTTGACCTTACACATTTCATGAACATAATGGGTCACAAACGATTCAATCCGTTTTTAATTCATACATCTCTCCTAGGCTTCTTTCTTATTCTTTTAACTCATTTACAATGCTTAATATATGCCTAAGAGTACTTAGAAATAAAAGAGAACGGAAAATGAAACACAAAACATCTTTACAAAGTTTCTGAAACAGGGCTCCCTACTCGAGCGTGGCTTCTGCTGCTCGAGCGGACCCCTTTGGTCTGCAAAAGTACTGGTTGCCCCACTTCTACGCTCGAGCGTGACTTCAGACGCTCGAGCTGAAATTTAAACTACATGGCTTGGCACTCGAGCGTGAATCTCTCCGCTCGAGCAGACATCGAAGTCTGCAAAAATTCTGGGAACTAGTATTTCACGCTCGAGTAACCATTACCCCGCTCGAGCGGACATGCCGAATTCTGGGTTTTCCAGCAACCATTTTGAGCTTCAAACTTGCATTCAAACTAATGTAACTTGCATATTATGGCTCATACTTCACATGCACATCTTATAGCATGATACAAATGCTAAATTACAACATTATGAAGCTCAAATCTCATGAATTAATTACATGCATGCCCCAAATTACACCAAACTTATTTCCAACATAACAAATTCATGTATTCAAAACTCATACTTCTATGAATTGTATTTGTATGTGGGATACAACTCCTATTCTCAACTTAAATGATGTAGATGATGATCAAAGGCATGAATTGACATCAAATTGCCTCTGAACTATTTTTTATGCTTTTACTCCAACTTTAATTCCTCTTCTTATTTTCCTGTTGTCTATCCTCTTCTGTTTTAGAGTTCAAAAGAGAAGCGTTTCACATATGATATTGTTGCAAGTATACCACTTACTCTTTTCACTTCCTTTGGTTTGTGTGTTTTATTTTGTGTTTATAATTTTTTTTCTTAACTTGCTTAGCAAGGGTGTTTTTATCTAACCGTTGACTTGTTGATAAGGAATTTGTCTGTTAACTTCCTCTTCATTTCAACCAGGAGGCTCCAAGTGTTGGAAAAATTCACAAACTTCATCTAAAGTTCACTCAATTCTTATCCTTTTGTTTTCTTTTTATCTTGAATTTCTTGGAAAGTCACATTAAAAGTAATTTTTTTAAAAAAATTTACCATGTAAATTTATTTTTATATTTAAATGTCAAAAAGTCTCATTCTAAAATTTTGCCTTTAGGCTCCTGATGATGGTCTTTGGCAGCCACTGTATTTTTTATTTATTTATTTTTTTTTGGGACCAGCAAAACAAAATCAAATTTTATTAAAAATATGAAAAAGTACACCAAAAACTTGGGGAGAGATTGCATCATTGTCAAGAGATTACACCCTAACTACATTAGCACCCAATGCAAGACCAAGAGATTACACCCTAACTATATTAGCACCCAATGCAAGACCAGTCATGCGCATCCCGAAAGCCAAACCAAAGCAAGAGTTAGAGAGATTCTCAACTCACACAGCCAAAGAAAGACAACCAAAAACACATCAAAAGGGCAACTCCAGTTCACCAGCCTCCACCTACACAGACTTTAATCTGCCTAAGATCATACAGAAAGTCACTGATCTTAATGAGTTCGCACAGCTTGACCAAGTCAGATTGAACACCCTTGAAGACAAAATCCTTCCCATGTTTCCAAATAGATCATCGAACTGTTAAAAGGAATGGCTCTCCAAATCTTCATTTCCATTTTCTTAAATCGAAATCCAGCCCACCATTGGAGCAAACCATCAAAACTGAGCCTCGCATCACACACTGAGTTCCCCGCCAAGACATCACGGCAGACCATACCTTCCAGATCAATGGACAAAACAACACATGGTTTGCTATTTCAAATTAGATTGACAGACAACACAAAGAGTAGAAGGATTTCCATTTAGTACACCCAAAAACTTGCTGCAACTTTTATATTGCAATCCTAAGTGCAAGATGTTGTGAAGTTGTATAACTCGGTGAGTCCAAGGTCGAATCCATAAAGACCAGTTTGTTCAAAATAATTACCGACCACTCAAATAAAGTAAAGAAAAATATGATTTAAAATTTTTGAAATGGTTGAATAATTTGTGAAAAATAATTAATTAAAAGACAAAATAAGGTGATTATAAAAAGGGTGCTAAGGCATCAAGGATCCTCCACCAATGCTTTCTTTAAAATATTTTACATTCAATTTATATAATTCAATTGAGACATACACAAAAGGTATTTCCAATCGGAAGATAAAAATGATTATTCTATATAAAAATTAATTACTTTCACTGATTGATTACACCATAAAAATCTAATTATTTGATTTGCAGGGAATATCAAGCCTCTATCGTGCCTTGAGTTTACAATAGAACAAGATATTATACAGAATAAAAAACTTTTCCCAAATAAATAAATCAATCAATTAAAATAATCTGACATTAAAAATCATGATTGAATCATAAAACGTCTATAAAGAAAACATAGGGGTTTCACCCCTAGCCTTAACAAAGAAAATCAGAACATCATAAAAACAAAAAGAAAATAATATGTATTACAAAACGAATTTTCCGGAATGTTCCAGAATCATCCCCTCATCTTCTACCTATCCATCTATTTATAGTATAACATCACCGCCATAGTGATAAGCCAATTGACCCAATACACCCAATGAAAGCAATCCCTCATTTTACTTTCCTACTTCTTCAGCACCTTACACGTAGGAGAACCAATTGGAAGCTTTGGAAAAGAACAGCTTGCATCATTCTTCCAATAGTCTGATTGGCTGTGTGATGTTGCATCCCTTCCTGGAAAGAGTTTGTTTTCAATTTAGCATCCTTTTTCTTTAATTGCCATTTAGCCCCAACATTTATCCTAATTGCAAATTATTCTGTAAAAATTAAAATTAAATCATTAAACTCGCAACTAAGAATAAAGCGGGGGAATTAAATTAATAAGAATGTATTAATGATTAAAAATAATAAGATAATTATACATTTTTAACCATTCATCACACCCCCAACCATTTAATTGCTCGTCCCTAGCAATAAAGGCAACTACAAAAATATAGTTCTTAACAAAAATATGTAAACTATTTTCGTAGGACAACCCAATTACATTTAGCATATGCAATAAGCCTTTAAACCCCTAAGTTACCCTTAGTGGACGACCAAAAATTTAACCTCACAGTCTCCCTTATTCATATGCACAAAGTTCAAGAACAATAGTCATGAATTTCATTATACTAACAAAAGAATCAGTCAAAATTTAAAATACTAGCAACAAGTAAAGATATCCCAACGTATCCAAAATTCAGGGTGTGTGAATAATCTTAGCCAACATGAACACATTCTTAGCATCAAGGTAAAATGTAACTCAATTGTCTATCTGAAATATGCTTTGACTCAAAGCTCGCCGGCTTTTGCACTCAACAATTGAATCACTCAGAATATAGTGTAAATATCACTCTAAATATATGCAAGCAGAATAATGTAAACCAAAAGCAAAATTTCTTGCATATTAACTTGGTTGAAAAATGCTCATAAGAAGGAATAAATAAATAGTCTCATGGAAGGAATGCCAAATACTGAGAATTAAAATTCACACATTATTAACTATCCATCATGTCCATATCCAAACCATACCATCCCTAAGATCAAATAGGACTTTTATTTGGTTGTAATGTAAGGATAAAGGTGGAAAAATCAAAAAGAGGGTAAAGGTTGAGGTCATGAAAGTAATGAAGATAAATATAACACAATTTAGGAGATTATTGTAGATAGTTCATTTTTCCAGACTCCTTCAAAAATTCATCTTTTGTGCTTTTTAGTAAGCGCACTCCCTGTACTTCAATTTTTCTCAGCTTAGCTTCTTCTTTTTTTTCTTTTTTCTTTTTTCTTTTTTCTTTTCTTTTCTTTTTGTTCTTTCTTTCTTTGTTTTTTTTTTTTTGGGGGGAACCCCTTCTCTGCGTCTCCTTTTACATCTCAAATAACAAATTTCAAGACAAATCAAGACAAGTTGGATGTGGGGTTTAACAAAGAATGGCTAAATATAGGCTCAAATGGGTTTCAAGGTATTAATGTAACAAAGAAAAATATAAGGCTCAAAGAAACAAAGATGGCCTAAAATCATATCTTCAAAATTGGTATGGTCCTTCAATTTTCATGATCTCAAGGAAATAATAGTGTGACAACAAATAAATGTATTCTCAGCATTTAACCAAAACAAGGAATAATGAGACTAAACAACAAATTAGTGCGCGTCCAAAGAAAAATTAAGAGTAAATGTATAATAACCCTCCAAAGAAAAGAATGGCTCGAAACTCACAAGGTTAAGAGTCTCCACTATCATTCTTCAAGATTTTTAAGTCACATCCACGTATCAACTAAATATTTTATTCATGTGGCTAAAGTGCAGTGCAAAAGTTCTAAATATGAACACATGGGATACTTTATCAATGAAGATAGCATAATAAATTTCAACACAATTCACAAGCTAAGACAACAAAAACATCACAACTAAGCTCAATCACTTTAATGCACATATAAGAGATAACTTTGAGTTTTCTTTTTTCTTTATTTATTTATTAATAACTAACTCATTGCAATCAACACAAAATGATAATTAATCCCTCCCCCCAACCTAAATCGTGCATTGTCCTCAATGTAAAAAAAATGAAACAGGAAGGGGTTTACCTTAAATGATAAATCATGTTTGCGTTTCCTGCAACGGGTTAGCAATACAAAAACAAAAAAAAAACAAAAAAAAACAAAAACAAAAACAAAAAAAGAAGGGAAAATAATGCAAAATGAAAAAGAAACTGAATCCATTTTTTTTTTTTTTTCAGATCCTGATAACTTGGATCACTAAGTTCCACGTTGGAAAATTTTCCAAAAATGGTTTCAAACGCTGTCCATTCACTTTAAAAACATGACCATTTTTTGGGTTTTCAATTTCGACAACTCCATGAGGAAAAACAGTTTTAACAATGAAAGGGCCAGTCCATTGAGGTCTCAATTTATCAGGAAATAATGTAATCTAGAATTATACAAAATAACTTTTTGCGAAGGTTGAAAAGTTTTTCGAAGAATATGCTTGTCATGAAACACCTTCATTCTTTCTTTGTAAATCCTAGAATTCTCATAAGCATCTCTCCGGATTTCTTCCAACTCAGTCATCTGCAATTTTCTTAATGAGTTAGCTTTGTCTAAGCTAAAATTGAATGTCTTTATGGCCCAGTATGCCTTATGTTCTAGTTCCATTGGCAAGTGAGAAGCTTTACCGTAGACAAGTCTATAATGTGACATGCCAAGCGGGGTTTTATAAATTGTACAATATGCCCAAAGTGCATTGGTTAGTCGCAAGGACCAATCTTTGCAATTTGGGTTACTGTTTCTTCCAAAATATATTTAATCTCCCAGTTAGCAAGTTCAGCTAGATCACTTGTCTGTGGGTGATAAGCGGTTGCAACTTTATGAGTAAAAAATATTTTTTCATCAAAACTTCAAAAGATTGATTGCAAAAATGCAAACCCATCACTTATAATGGCTCGAGGAATTCCAAACCTTGACAAAATATTTCTTTCAAAAATTTTAAAACAGTTCGATGATTATTATGCCTGCAAGGAATTGCCTCAATCCATTTGGAAACATAATCAACAACAACTAAGATATAAAGATATCCAAAAGATGAAGGAAAAGGTCCCATAAAATCAATGCCCCATGATCATTATGCCTGCAAGGAATTGCCTGAACCCATTTGGAAACATAATCAACAACTAAGATATAAAGATATTCAAAAGATGACGCAAAAGGTTCCATAAAATCAATGCCCCAACAGTCAAATAGTTAAATCACTCAAATAGGGTTCAAGGGCATCATATTTCTATGGGTTATCCCTCCTAAATTTTGACAACGCTCACAAGATTTGCAAAAATTATGACTGTCCTTAAAAAGGCTTGGCCAATAAAATCCACACTGCAAAATTTTTGCAGTGGTTTTCTTTGAAGAAAAATGGCCTCCACAAGCTTCAGAATGGCAAAAGGAGATGACACTATTTATTTCATTATTAGGGACACATCTTCTTATGATTTGGTCTGGACAATATTTAAACAATATGGATCATCCCAAAAGAAATTTTGTACTTCAACCAAAAATTGCCTTCTGTCTTGTGCACTTCATTGACTCAGGATCATGCCTGTAACAAGTTAATTAACAATATCAGCATACCAAGACAAATCAGTAATAGTAAACAATTGCTCATCAGGGAAAGTATCCTTTATGGGCAGTTTCTATGGAGTCATCAAACACAAGTCGAGAAAAATGATCCGCCACAACATTTTCTACTTCTTTTTTGTCTTTAATTGTGATGTTGAATTCTTGGAGTAGAAGGATCCACCTAATCAAGCGCGGCTTAGCATCCTTCTTGGCGAGAAGGTACTTTAAAGCTGCATGGTCAGTAAATACAACAATAGGCGATCCAACTAAATAAGCACAAAATTTGTCAAGAGCAAATACTACAGCTAGCAACTCTTTTTCTGTGGTAGAGTAGTTCATTTGGGCATTATTCAAATTTTTACTAGCATAGTAAATGACATATGGCTTTTGTCCATGCGTTGTCCTAAAACAGCTCCAACTTCATAAACACTAGCATCACACATAATTTCAAAAAGTAAAGACCAATTAGGTGGTTGCACGATAGGGGCAGAAGTAAGCATGGTTTTCAATTTTTCAAAAGCCTCTTGACATTTATTAGTCCATTCACAAGGTGCATCTTTTAATAAGAGATTACATAACGGTCTAGATATGGTACTAAAATCCTTAATGAATCTCCTATAAAAAACCTGCATGTCCTAAGAATAGTCTAACATCTTTAACAGACTTGGGGGTAGATAGATTTGCAATTAACTCAATTTTAGATTTATCTACCTCAATTCCTTTAGAAGAAACAATGTGTCCAAGTACAATCCCAAAAGTAACCATGAATTAGCACTTCTCTCAATTTAACACAAGGTTCTTTTCTTCACACCTAGACAAACTTTCTGTAAATCTGTTAAACAATCATCAAAAGAAACTCCAAATACAGAAAAATCATCCATAACAACTTTTAAAAATTGCTCCACCATATCACTAAAATACTCAGCATGCACCTTTGAAAAGTGGCTGGAGCGTTACATAATCCAAATGGCATCTTTCGAAAAACAAAAGTACCAAAGGACATATAAAAGTGATTTTTTTCTTGGTCCTCTAATGAAATTTCAATTTGGTAATATCTCGAGTACCCATCTAGGAAACAATAAAATGCATGTCCAGCTACCCTTTCTAAAAGTTGGTCCAAAAATGGCAAAGGGAAATGGTCTTTCCTAGTCATGAAATTTAATTTTCTATAGTCAATGCACATACGCCAACCCGTAACAACACGAGTTGGAATCATCTCATTGTTCTCATTTTTTACCACAGTTATTCCAGACTTCTTGGGTACTACTTGTGTGGGACTTAACCATTTACTATCAGCTATGGGATAAATGACCCCCACATCTAATAGCTTAAGGACCTCTCCTCTCACAACATCTTTCATTGTAGGATTCAACCTACATTGCATCTCCCTCGAAGGTTTGGCATTTTCTTCCAAATAAACTCTATGAGTGCACACCAAGGGACTAATTCCTTTAATGTCTGCAATGGTCAATCCTATTGCCCCTTTATGTTGTCTTAAAACATTAAGTAATTTACCTTCTTGCATAGAGTCAAGTTTAGCAGATATTACCATTGGATATGTGTCCTCAGGTCCTAAAATGCATACTTCAACTTTGCAGGCAAAGGTTTCAACTCAAGTTTTGGTACTTGTTCACTTGATGGCCAAAGGCTTACTCACAGAAGTTGGCAATTGCTCAAATTTTGGCTTCCACTTGTAGTCTTTCAATTCTTGCACAGATTCCAATAAAGAATAAATGTATGCAATTTTTGAATCTTCATCAAAATCACAAGAATTAACTAAAGCAAGATTCAAGTGGATCAAAAAAATAGGAGTTATTGAAATGCTTTTCAACAAATGAATCAATCAAGTTCACTTTCTCAATCTCATCACTATCCCTTGGTTATTTGCAAATATTGAAAATATTCAACTCCAAAGTCATATTACTAAAAGACAATTTCATAACAACATTTCTACAATTAATCAAAGCGTTGGAAGTTGCAAGAAATGGGCAACCTAAAATGACAGGAATTTGTGTGTATGCAAAACAGGATGTGTGTCCAATACAATAAAATCGACAGGGAAATAGAAATTATCTAGTTGAACCAACACATCTTCCACAATTCCCCTCAGCATTTTCACAGAACGGTCCTGCAAGTTGAAGTGTAATGGTAGTCGGTTTAAGCTCTCCAAGACCTAACTATTCATAAATTGTATAGGGTAAAAGGTTCACACTTGCCCCAAGATCAAGCAAAGCTTGCTATATCCTATAGTTCCCAATCGCACGAGATTGTGGGACATCCTCGATCCTTAAACTTTGGTGGGGAAGTTTGCTGAATTATTGCACTTGTTCTGTCAAACAGGCTTTCTTTTGTACATTAAGCTTTCACTTGACTGTACACAAATCTTTCAAAAATTTGGCATATGACGGGATTTGTTTTATTGCATCCAACAGGGGGATGTTAATTTTGACTTGCTTGAAAAGTTCAAAAATTTCAGCATTTTGATTTGATTTTTGAGGGGACTGCAATCTTTGAGGAAAAGGTGCAGGAATTGGACATCTTATTTCTTCACTTGGCTTGGACTTGTCAATATCATCACCACTCTTTGATTTTGAAATATCCTTAGGCTTTGGGGCCTTCATAGGAATCGTTTATCAATAATTTTTCCACTACGAAGTGTAGTAATAGGTTTGACATGTTCAAGCTGAGTGTCAAAAGATGAAGAATCACTCACCACATTGTCCTTGTGTGTTGGGTTGAGCTTGAGTAGAAAATTTACCTTTTCTTGAATGCTCAATGAAGATGTCAATTTGGTGACAATGTTCTTAATGTCATTTATTGCCTGAGATGTCTGATTATTTATCACTGTCTGGCCTTGCATGAATTGTTGCAATGTATCCTCAAAGTTATTTCTTTGGCGGGAGAGCACATGGAACAAAATTAGAATGTCCTTGAGGTTGTGGGGGCAGTGCAACATTATTACTCCTCCAACTAAAATTTGGGTGATTCCTCCGTCCTGGATTGTAAGTCTCAGAATAGAGGGATGAAATAGGCTTTTTAAAAGTGTTTATAGCATTTGCTTGATCATGCAACACCTCCTTAAAAGCTGGAATAGTTGGACATTCATGTGTTAGGTGTACCATGGTCTCGCAAATGTCACAAACATTTTCTCTTTTAGGCACAGTTGTGATTTCATTAACTTTCCTTAATTCCATGGCCTCTACTTTTCTGGTCAAAGTAGCTATTCTTGCACTTAAATCATCTTCATCTTTTAGTTGGTACTTACAACCACTAGAAATTGTAGAAGAAGGCTTGGTTTTACTAGAATGTCCTAGAATATCAGTGGTATCCCAAGATTGGGCATTCTCTGCTAGTAAATCAAAGCACTCAAAAGCTTCATCGGGATCTTTATTCAAAAAATCACCGTTACACATCATCTCTACAAATTGGCGCATTTGAGGAGTCAAACTTTCATAGAATAAACCAATAACTCGCCAAGATTCGTAGCCCTGATGTGGACAAGAGTTTAACAAATCCTTTAAACGTTCCCAACACTGATAAAAAGTTTCATTTTCTTTTTGAGAAAAATTCATGATCTGTCTTTTCAAAGAATTTGTTCTATGTATTGGGAAAATTTCCTTTAAAAATTCAGTTTGTATCTCTTGCCAAGTGCTTATTGATCTAGATCAATGAATTTAACAATGTTTTTGCCTTATCTATTAGAAAAAAAGAAATAACTTCAGCCTTATAGTCTCCTCACCATAGGTTTGGTCAAGAAAAGTAGCACAAATTTCTTAAAATTCTTTAATATGCAAGTAAGGATTTTCAGAGTCAAGGCCATGAAATCTAGGAAGTAACGCAATCATACGCGGTTTAAATTAAAATTATATGCATTTGGAGGAAAACTAATACAAGACGGAGCACTACTCCTTGTGGTCACGCAAGGTTCGGACAGGTTGGGCCATTTGAATTTGATTTTCATTACTACCATTATTTGCCATCGTGTCACGTGTATGAGGGTGTACAAATAAATTAAATTCAGACTCAAAGAAATTACCAAACAATGTATCTGAATAGAATCAATGCTCACCAACCGACCAAGATGATCACGATACCAAATATGCATGCAACATAAGCAAACTCTTTTTTATATGTGTAAGATTTCTGAAGATTTTGTATTAAGGCTTATGAATACCTCAGCTACCTAAGTGTTTTAAATAAGTGAAATCAAATATTGAGAGTGAAGAATTTCTCTTCTTTCTTTCAATCTCTGTAGCATTTGTGTGATTTCTAATATCTGTAACAATAACATGGCTTTAATTATAATGTTTTTCTTCTTTCAATTATTACACGATTTGTCTTGTGCGACAACTAGGCCATACATTGTCCTTACACATGGCGGATTCATGCCAAGTGCAACCAATAGAAGTGCGTGGCATGTGTCCATGCTAGATGCAGTATGTCAGTGGCTAAACATTTTGTATGAGTACTCCCACATTGTACATGGATTTGCAGCTTCCATGACACATGAGGTTGATAAAATCTCTTTGTTTCCGGGGGTTATGGCAGTTGAGGAAGACACACCCGATACTCAACTGCACATGACGCGAATGCCTAGTTTTCTTAGCCTCGCCACATCCTACGGACTAAGTCCCAATGCCGGATATGGTGATGGTATCATAATTGGGTTTGTCCACACGAGAATTTAGCCGAAGAATGCAGGCTTCCGTGACGAAAGACTGTTGCCCTTAACAACAGCAAATGGTGAGGAATCTGCCAAGAAGGCAGCAATTTCTCCACTGATGATTGCAACAACAAAATCATTGGTGCCCGCTTCTTTGCCTCCGGAATCGAAGCTCTTATCGGTCGGCAAGTCGATGGTGATGGGGAGTACAGGTCCCCACGAGATGCTACAGGCCATGGATCAGTTGTTGCTTCAATTGCCGTTGGAGCTGAGATTTCCAGTGTTGGCGTGCTAGCCCCCAAGGCCGTATTGCGGTCTACAAAGTTTGCTGGTGGCAAATCTGTACTTTAACAGATACTCTTGCTGCAATTGATGCTGCCATCTTTGATGGTGTAGATATCTTGTCAGTCTCCATGAAAAATAACTCCCCCAAGCCATTTTACAATGATGTTTACACAATTAGTACATTGAAAACTGCTCAAAAGGACATTTTTGTGACATTCGGCGCAGGGAACATGGGCCTGACACCATCAACAATAGTAAACTCGGCTTCCTGGGTGACCACTGTTGGCTCCAGCACCATTGACAGAACCTATCTTGCAAAGGTCCGACTCAGAAATGGAGAACAAGTCCCCCACAACTCTCTCTACTGTGGTAAATCAGTCACTGATGATGCTTTTCCCCTTCAATTCTATAACACTTGCCACCTATGACAACATACCTTCAGATTCTATCAAGGGTAAAATCTTAATCTGAAGGTATGTTGTCATAAGTGCAAATGTTATAGAATTGGAGGGGAAAAACCTCATCAGTGACTGATTTACCACAGTAGAGAGAGTTGTGGGGGACTTGTTCTCCATTTCTGAGTCAGACCTTTGCAAGATAGGTTCTGTCAATGGTGCTGGAGCCAACAGTGGTCACCCAGGGAACCGAGTTTACTATTGTTGATGGTGTCAGGCCCATGTTCCCTGTGCCGAATGTCACAAAAATGTCTTTTTGAGCAGCTTTCAACGTACTAATCATGTAAACATCATTGTAAAATGGCTTGGGGGAGTTGTTTCCCATGGAGATTGACAAGATATCTATACCATCAAAGATAGCAACATCAATTGCAGCAAGAGTATCGGTTTAAAGTATAGATTTTCCTCCAGCTAGCTTTGTAGATGCAATACGGGCCTTGGGGGCTATTCCTTATGCATCTCCATATGCAAAACCCAACAAGCCGACACTGGAAATCTCTGCTCCAGCAGCAACTGAAGCAACAGCTGATCCATGGCCTATAGCATCTCGTGGAGACTTGTACTCCCCACACCATCGACTCGCCGACCGATTAGAGTTTTGATTCCAGAGGCAAAGAAACGGGCACCAATGATTTTATTGTTGCAGTCATCGGCGGAGAAATTGCTGCCTTCTTGGCAGATTCCTCACCATTTGCTGCTGTTAAGAGACAACAGTCCTTTGACACAGAAGTCTACATTCTCCGGCTAAATTCCCATGTAAACAAACCCAATTATGATACCATCCCCACATCAGCATTGGGATATAGTTCGTAGGATGTGGCGAGGCTAAGAAAACTAGGCATTCGCGTCATGTGCAATTGAGTATTGAGTGTGTCTTCCTCAACTACCATAACCCCAGGAAACAAAGAGCTTTTATCAACCTCACGTGTCATGGAAGCTGCAAATCTATGTACCAATGTGGGAGTACTTGTACAAAATGTTTAGCCGCTGGCATATTGCATCTAGCATGGACACATGCCACACACTTCTATTGGTTGCATTTGGCTTGAATCTGCCATCTGTAAGGACAATGTATGGCATGGTTGTCGCACAAGACAATCAGTAATAATTGAAAGAAGAAAAACATCATAATTAAAGCCATATTATTGTTGCAAATATTAGAGATCACACAAATGCTACAGAGATTGAAAGAAGGAAAAGAAATTCTTCACTCTCAATATTTGATTTTACTTACTTAAAACACTTAGGTAGTTGAGGTATATAAGCCTTAATACAAAATCTTCAGAAATCTTACACACGTATATATATTAGGACTAGTTGCGAAGCAGGATAGCCCATGCCCATGGTTCAAGCAATCTTAAATTGCTTGATTTGAACCTCTTAGTTATCAATGTACAAAAACATGAGCATAACAAAATGCAATACTATACTATGCTTAAGGAAAATTTGCTAAGTATTGATAATTTGTGGTTTTTTATTTTTATTTTTATTTTTATGTAGGCTACATAGATGCAAAAACAAAACAACGATTATTGTCGTATTCCTCCATAGCAAGCATGAACAACTCTGGCGGGAAGCACGCAAACCCCAAAGATGAAATTAGAAAAAGTATTTCACATACAATTACCAAAAATTCAAGCAACGCACTTGAAGTAGAAGCATTAATTCTAGGGGTACTTACATGTAGGTCCTAATAAGTGGACTTATTGTCTAATAGGTCCTATGGAAAAAATGTCATAAAAAAAGTCAATAATTGTAAGTTTGAGCGACAATTTATAAAATCATGACAAAAAAAGGCATTAATTGTCAATTTTTAGCGACATATAAAAAATTGTCATAAAAAACTTATTTTTAGCGGCAATTTTACCAAGACTTATTTTTAATAGAACTTGATGGGAATTAAGTCCAACTATTAGGACCTATTAGTAGTTTACCCTTAATTCTAATGTATAAGCTTCAAATTTCTAGCCAAGCAAGTGTTACGGATAAAATCATTAACAGAATGAAAAGAGTAGTTATGGATGAAATCATTAACATGACATACCTTCTACGTCAATAACTAATATGAAGGTAGAATAAAATGATAGACCGAATTGATAAAAAAAACTAACTTAGAAACCGGAAAACACAAAACACGAACATTAAAAAACTTTTCAAAAAATTGATACATATCAATCTCTTATACTTTCTAAAATGAATCGATCTAATTATCTCACCAAGGTAATCTCCAAGTTTTAAGGCATTGGTGAAAGTTTACGATGAATGATTCAATGTTGACCTTAAAAAAATAAAAAAACATTGCTTGACATAAAAATAGACTCTAAGCAACAATTGTTTAATAATTGTATGCTTTATATTTCCATTGACAAATCAAATAAATCCTGATTAGTTACACGAAGTATGATATCTAATTGACAAATGAAAACAGTTTCATGAGGTAAGTTCATAATTGAATGGTATGCCAAATATATGTTTGTGATTTGCATTCACCAACTTTTTTCTCCAATACATGACATATGAACAACTTTATAATTGACCATAGGTATAGATGCATACGTAGCCACATATACACATGCTTGCAATGATATGCATAGATATATATACATTTAAAAAAAATGCCCACATTTGAATTTAGTGATTGTCAATTGTGTCTAGTACAAAAAGACCAAAACAACAAATACTACAATTAGGTATTGCATGAAATGACATAGATTTGTAAACATACAATGCATTTGGAAGGCCAAAACAAAATTCAAAAGCCATAAATATAGAACTAATCTAAAAATGAAAGTTTAACTCATTGAGTTACATTAAAACTATAGAACCAAACAGGGAAAAATTACCGTTAAGTCCTACTTTGCATTTAATATTACTATTCCTATCAAGTTTTATTACGGACAACTCCCACAAAATTCAACTTTGTAAATTGATTATAATTTTACCCTTCTCATTTAATATGAATAATAATTTCATAAACAATTTTAATTATGAAAATTATATTAAACAAAATATAACTAACAATTGGATCAAAAGATCATTTTCTGTTATTCGAAACTATGATTTTTTATTTTATTTTATGGTAACAATCCAAAAGGGCAAAAATTTATTAAAATTCCATCAATAGTCACAGAAAATAATCCAGTGGTGAATTCATAAATTTTTTCAATGGTATTATTGAAACTTTATAGGACTTAATGCTATTATTAAAAGCAAAATAGGACCTTATTGATTATTTTTTCAAGAACGAATAAAGCATAACCAAGGAATAAACTTTTGTAAATGAGAATTTTAGTTCCAAATGAAAATTTTGACTAATCTTTGTCATCAATTTTGTGACCTCACATCGAATTTACACACTTTTTGTCAAAATAAAAATTCAATAACAGTCCAACCAAAATTTTAAATATGAGGGCATAAGGCATAATCTTTTAAGTTAAATTGACAATGATAAATATCAGTGAAATAGCAAGATGACATTCTTATATGAGCAAGACTTGGTGATTAGTCTAACCAATATGTGATGACAGTGTTGAGAAGAGAATTATCAGGTACATACAATGGTTAACAAATACATAAAGCCGCATTAAAATGGTTAATACTAATCACTTTGAAGCCACATTACCGTTCAATGTCCTCTTAAATGTTTTCCAATTGCAAAATAGAGCTCCAGAAAAATAAGTCATAGGGTAATGCTAATCACTACTAAAAGGATAGGTCAAGTACCTATATATATATAGCATTGGGCCTACAAATAGGGTACTTTGCTCTGAGCATGTACTCAATACTCTAGAAAATTTCTAACATGCATATTTAAAAGCAAATAATGAATGAAGATGGCAAACATACCTTTCTAAATATCTATCCAGCTTGCAAAGAGTGACTACAAGAGAGACCAAACAACTAATCCAGTCACAGAAATTAAAGCTTGTTATAATCGGCCAAGACATAAAAATTAGAAAATTCAATACATAAAGCAGACACAAAACTATATAGAGAAAAATATTCTACACACCAAACAATAAAGTGATATAGATCTGTGGAAGATTTTTTATTTTTTTTTATAATCTGGTTAGCAAGTCCCAAGGCACAGAGGACCGTCTCTTTATCTGTGAAGAAACACAAATCGCAGCACAAAAGTAAATGAAATGTGAATTTTATTCCCTTTCCATTTTATGAATTATGAAACTAACCACAACACCTTGTGTTAAGAACTATGGAATGCTCAATACATATAAAGATAACCTTAGAACTTAACATATACACGACAACAAGCAAAACAATGAGGGTTTAGGATTAGGATTGGTTAAGGACTATAATGGTCTTGTCTATATTTTTCTGAAAATATACTAAAATAGATTCAGGAGCGTCAAATAGAAATTCCAAACATATAGTCAGTACCAATTTATTATACATTTAATATATATCAAAAAGGAAAGAGTTACAAACACATTGAAGTCAGTTTTGTAATTCTACACATTTGGAAAAATATCCTAAAGATCCTTCACCAATAACAAAACCCAAGCAAATCAACTAGACAAGAACTATATTCATACTAATGGTTGCAATCTGCAAATTGCGCACAAAATTGAGTGGAACAAAGCACAGTTTTGTTCTTTCACACTCATGCATACTGAAGGTCTCATCCAGAGTAGCTTAATATTTTGTCAGAATGAAGAATGATAGAAATAGAATAAGTGAAGAAGATGAAACGATACCTTGGACTTTGGCAAGAACTATACAGTGAACTTTGCTCCATCTACAAATTAACCAAAAACCAAGAGCTTATGCAATAACTACAAAAGAAGCAGATTCAATCATCCTTTTTGCTAGGAAAATAACTCTGAGGAAAAGAAGCATGAGCATTTACGACTATATCACCACTACCTCTTGTAGTTGTGTGATCAAGGCACACGGCATGAGGCCATCTTATTCGAAATGGAAAATATATGAACAATTAAGCAATGAATCCAATGAAAACGTCAATAAATAATTTTAAAATGATGCCTTTATAATGTTACCTTCACACGACAATACCGGGAAAGAAGAATTCAAGCACATCAAGGCATTGCAGTTCATTCCACAGGAAATTGCAATGAAGAAACTGCAAAAGGTTAAGGAAAATAGGTTTAATTTCCAATAGGTTTAAGGAAATACTGAAATCGAGAAGGGTTGTAAGGGAAGGAGGAAATTGACCAAATCGAAATCTTACCTTGTGAGCTATAAATTGAAATCGAAGGGTTTGAAGGGTTGATGAAGAGGAGCGTGACGAAGGACGAAGAGGGTGGGTGTCGATGAAGAGAAGGTGACGCAAAGTGTGAGAAGAAGAACAGTTGTGACAGAGAGGGGGGGTTTTTTCGTTCTGTTCAACATGAACACAGTGAGAGTGAGAGTGAGAGTGAGAGAGAAGCCGCGGGGGGGGGGGGGGGGGGGGGTGAGGTGGGCATACTCATTGATGCATTAAGGTTTGAGAAGAGTTAAAATAATTTTAATTTGACTTTTTTAGTCTCTTTTATCTTTTTGTTTTAAATTTTTTTTTGATTTTTATAAGAAAAAAATATAATAATTTTAGTTTAAATGTAATATTTTATCTTATTAATTTATGTAGTCAATTTTAATTTTTTTTCATGTTTTTTTAACTAAAAAATCGATATCAACAATAGCTTTAGGTGACAACCAACATTGATATGAATAATTGATACATACTTAAGATTAATTTAAATTATTAAAATTAAATGCATCTTTGATATATTTTAAATATTTTAAAAACCTTTCTGTCTTATTATATTGATAAATATATTTTATCTATGTAACGTCCCCCCTTCACTGGCTGTTTCTTTACTATTGGGTTTTGAGAAGTTCGTAAAAAAGCTAATTTTGACTTTTTAACCAAAAAAAATTAACTTTTTAAGTAGTGACTTAGGTAAAAAAATTAACTTTTTTGACTAAAAAATTAAAACTTAACTTTTTGCTAACTTCCCAAAGTGAGCCATTTGATTTTCATCTTCTCTATTTGAAAGATGTTGGCCCCTTCTTCCATCTAAGAAACAGATCTGCTAAAACAAAATTAATAATAACAACGTAATGTAAGTGAGTAAGTGGTATGTTATTTTTTTATAATTACTTTCTTTTCACATTTTTTCTTTTACAAACAATCAAACAAAGCTCTCACCATTTGGGGATTTTCTTTTCTCTCAAAATCACAAGTTTATTTTGCTCTTTTTTACTGAGGGGCAGTCACAACCAATAGCTTTCATCAATGATAAAACTCACCTTTTGAAGTAACTGTGGGATATTCATCATCCCATGTGAGGAATGATGATGAGGAGACCCTCTTTCATGTTGCTGCTAACTTACAAAGAAGCTACACCATGTTGGAAAGCAAGAGTTGGCAATGGGATGCCAACACAAATGAGTTGGCCATGTGATGCCAAACACAACCAAGCTGGCCATGTGCAAAGGCCAGCTCCTCTCCTTCCTCCATCTGATGTGTATAAGTTGTGAGGGTGAGAGGAGAGTTGAGAGTGAGCAGAACAAGCCACAGAGAGTGAGATATGTGAGGCGGAGAGACCGTCTCCCTCGGTGTGAGCGAGGGAGATGGGTGAGTGGGTGAGTGAAGAGAGTATGAGCTCATCCTCTATTATAATCTTTCTGTAATATCTCCATTGTTATGGTGATAACCGGCTACTCTCCCGTGGACGTAGGCATTAAGGCCGAACCACATTAAATATTGTGTCTCCTTAAGTGTGGGTGTGTTTTTTCTGTTTGGTATAATTTCTACAAGGTCTTGGGTGGGATTCCAGATCCCAACAATTGGTATCAGAGCTTCGTCGGTGGTGTTTCGGAACAAAAACAGTGTAAGTTTTGAAACTGCCCAGAAATTGGATTGTTCGAAATCAGGTTTTGAG